>JAJJMC010022854.1:8682239-8726389 GCA_023531435.1 Papaver californicum
GATAGTTACGTGTATCGATCAATTGTTTTCTACATAAGACAAACTACCTCCAAATGTCTTGCTTCAGTAAAAAGCAGATATCAAGATAACAAGCCTAAACCAGTCTACAAGGAAAAAAACTGTTTAAACTTCTTTGGTTCGTCCTGTGAAACGCTGAAACCCATAAGAAGATAAAATTAACTCCTCAAAACTCTTTCTCAAAGCTGAGTACTGACAGTTTCAGAAGGAGTAAAATGAACATTCATCAAAGTTAAACTGTTATAGATTTAATATTGTCAATGAACATTTGTCTGGTCTCACATTATGAAATTACATTTGGCTTCCAAAACATATTCAACAAAACTTGTAGCTTTCCTGAGATGGTTATGCTAATATTTCATCATCTTTACATCAAGAAGTTTCTGCAGTTCACCATTATGAAGTGCAGCTCTGGTATCTGAAGAGTTTCAAAAAGACGGAGATTAGAAATATCATGTAAAAAAAAAGAAAAAAGAAAAACCAGAATCCATAATATTGGATCATGAAATGGACTAACCATCTGAACCACCGACATGCTTGCCATTGATAAAAACTTGTGGTACCGTGCGCTTACCCACTAGATCGAGAAGAACATTCTGGATTTCCGCTCCATCATCTGTTTACAGACACCAAATTTAGTGCTGCCGTCAGAAAATTGTAACTTTGGGGATGATTTTCTTTATAGCATCAAGATTTAGCTTAACACAGTAGTCTAACATGGCAAATAGGTACCTCGAAGATCAAGCTCCACAATGAAAGGTTTTTCATGTAGCTCGCTGAACATGCGCTTAGCACGTATTGAATACCTAACATCAAGATAGTAACAATTAATTAAAGCATCCAGATAGACAAATAAATAAGCTACGGTTTTCAGGCAATAGAAGCCCATTTTGTACTTTTTATATAGACTGCAACATACTAAACTTCTTCTTCTTCTTCTAAGCCTTTAGTCCCAAACAAGTTGGGTAGGCTAGAAAGGAAACACGAGGAGTTCCCAAGTGGTCACCCATCTTGGTACTACTCTCGCCCTTTCCGAAGGAAATGGCTGGTTTTCTACAAAACAAAGGTAAACGAGGACTTCCCCAGCAGTCACCCATCTTCGTACTGGTCTCGCCCGTTTTTGGTCTATCGCTGGCTCGCCACACCTATCACGACCCTATTTTCATAGGGGAATGGCTGTGTTTTTTACCGTTGGCTCGCCACGCAAAGCACGAACCCTCCTCCTTTATCCTGGCCTGGGACAGGCTATGCAGAAAAACTACACAGGCGGAGCTACTGCAATATACTAAACACTCTATAAAATTGGTACAAGGAATTACAGACTACAGAGGAATTGCACCAGTAGTACTTTTTTGGAGCAACCCATGATCAAATAAGGGTATTTCTACAATAAGGTCTTCCTTAAGTTAAAGTAGAAGCTTCTTGACAACGGAAGACACCAGTTCAGTACAACTGAAGCTTTAATAACTTGATCCTAGTTCCACGCTACACACAAAGTATACCAAGATGTTATGTAAGGTGCTTGAAACTTTTGGACTCGCATGAACTATAGCCTGATAAGATTTTTCAATATCCACCAAACCACTGAGCTTACAGTGCAACATTCTATGTCAGTAGATATCACTTTTAATGTTAAAGAACTATCTATAAAAGTGTTAATACGGAATATATTCAAAATGTATCCCTTAATAAGGAAAATATTCAAAAGAGTTAACAAGTACACACCCATTAATGCAGTAATAAACAAGAAGTACACTCCCATTAACGCAGTAATAAAAAAGTTCTGAGCAGCGCTTAGACTCCAGTAACTATCAGTGATGGGATAGCTATTATATCCGAATACCATTCGGCTAGTAATTCAAGCTTCAATGCATGTACCAGATTGCTCATAACTACTGCTAATTGTCATCCAACAGATGTGACTTCCAAATGAACAATGTAAATGTGAAGATCCATATCAGTTGACATACATTGGGTCCATTACAAAATATGAGGTATTTTCTTATTGGATTATGAATAGTATTGTGAAGAAGGGAGTAACCCCATTTCAAGGATTAGCATTATCTAAACTAAGTTGACACAAACTGAAGCTTCTTCCTAGTCTGAATACAAGCAACCGTCTGGTTAAATGTAAAGGCGCAAATTCGTCCCAGAATTTAGAAATAATTAACACAATCAAGTAGTAATTAAGACCTAAAACAGACTTAAAATTAAATGAAATTGTAAATGACATGAAATTTGATTCGAGAATTTAGATAATACAATCCCAATTTTTGATCGGGAGATAGAGAGAAAGACTTACGGGCAATAAGATTTGGAGAAGATGGCGATCCTGTTAGAGTAGATAACGTTCTGAACAAAGGCAGAAGGAGAGTTGAAAGCCAGGGTTTGGTTTACTTGGTAAGTAAATAGATATATTAGCATCAGAATAAGAAGACAAGAAGAAGAAGAACCACGATCACGACCTAATTTCATCATCGTCGCCATTTTCTTTATCTCGGAGACTTATTAAAAAGAGAAGGCAGTGCCAGTGTGGTTTCGGATTTTACCCGTCTAGCGGCTAATGGGGGGTTTGTCCGAAAATTACTAAGGATCAAAGTTAGTTTTGTTAACCCACTTGCCGTTCACTCTTCTGATTGGTTATAGTTTCTTTTTTCTCTTGAGAGAGAAAAAGGCTATAATATTATTAAAAAAGAAAATAGGTTACAAGAAAAAAAAATGGTCAAAGGACGAAAAAATTCCAAAATCGATTTCTTTCGGTTATAATTTTTCCTTAAAGATAACCTTCCAATGTGAGATTAATTGGCTGAAAATAATAAATCTGAACCAACTAGTTAATGGAACCCATAAGAAAATTGAGCTTTTTACTTTATCAGTGGCAACTTAAACATCTCTCCCCTTCTTCTTAGCCATAACTTTTCTGTTTCTTTCTCCCTACAAAACCCAAACTATAGCAAATATGATAATAGGTCATATGTTTTTCCCCATGTTTCTTTCAAATCTTAGTTTTCAAGAGAGGAGTTGATGTTCCATGTTCCTTCCCTGCACCCATTTAACATTGAAGCTTCTAAGAAAATAATTCAAGACCCTTTTTTGTTATAGTTAAAACGGTGTTAACACCTTTTTTTGGTGCAATTTTCCGGAGGATTATTTTTTTTATTTTTTATTTTTATTTTGATGGAAAGAGGCAAATACCTCTGTTTTTCATTAAAATGAAAATTTGTTTACAATCTGATCAATTACATCAGTGATTGGAAAAGTATAAAAAGCACAAAGTTTACCTTCAAATTTAAAGAACCGAACGATGAATTAGGTACCAAATATCCATAATCCAGCAAGGAACTTGATATCCTTCTAATGGTTTCATACCATTTTAGTTGTTGATCATCTAAGAAATCTGATGCTTCCATAGGGAAGTAATTTGCCCAACTTCCTGCGTTTAATTTCATAATTGGTTGATCTTTTCTACAGATAAATTGATCAATGCATCGTCCAAATAAATCGCTCTTTTATAATGTGCTCATCAGATGGGTAGCACCACCACAAAATGCCGTAAAGGCTGTTATTAATCACTCTTAGAGTTAATAGGAAATTACAATGGCAAAAACTTACCATACTTGTTAAAAAATAAAAACATAAAAATCCTAAAATGAATTGCAAAGCAATTCAGTTTTATTTAGATACCAATTAAGATTAACTATTCTACCCGGATCTTAAATTAAATCAAGATCCGGGTAGAAAAACAAAGGAAATGGATAAAAAACTTATGAAGAAGATGAAGATAACTGACGATATAACTATGTTTTTTTAGATAGAGCTACAGAGAGATTTTTGTATGAAGGAAGCCCTTTTGTTTTTGAGTTGAGTTCAAATGAAGGAGAGGATCTTTGTTGATTTTTTTTAATTTTTTTTATTTCTTTCCGGAGGATTATGAATCGCTGGAAGTGGAACCAGAGAGTTCTGGCCATCCATATCTTGCGAACATTGATAAGATGGGGCTTGCTGAAAATTTTGGGAAGGAAAACACACTAATCACATTACCAGGAAACTGTGCTTCCAAAATCCCATGCCGAGTTACGACCATTTTTTAGGCATGCGTATTATCTCGTAAAAATTCTAGGTGTAGATGTACTGTTATGTCATTTCTTGTTGTTGGTGTAGCTATACCTATCCATTTAGTGTTTTCTGACATTGATCATTATGGAAACTGTATAATTGTATTCATTAGTCTAAGCATTATGGTTAGGCGTTTTTGTTAGCTATAGCTTAGTTCTAGCTAAGCCAAAAAGACCCAGAAAAACAATCCATATTGGGGTGAGATTTCACTTAGCTTACGGAGACGGAAACTTTCCATCATAATAATGTTATACAGAAACTGAATTTCCGTCTCAGTCAATGGATTGATTTCACTTTCCTTCTTATATCAGTAAACATTGCGCCAGTTTTTCCCTATCTTTTTATAAGAAAAAATTCTTTCCTCCTCTAAATATATAACTTTTTTTTCCTCCTATTGATTTTAAAGGTGTTTTAAGTTGAATTGTTGTGTGAAATTAAAAAGATTTATTCCATACTTATAAGTGGTTCTATTACCTCTTTCAATTTCGAATTCCATCTCCAAAATTACCAAAGGAAAGTCATTCTACTTATAGGGTTTATAATGTAATTTATTTTTGATAATCATGAATTTTCTTGATATTAGATTGATTAGTTACATTGTAAACAACTCAACAACATTGGAACATAGTTATAGTTAAAAATACATGATTATTACTTGTTTTGTGATGTATTGGTGATCAAATCCCTATTTGAAATGAAATGGTTACCATTTTATTAGTGTTGAATGTTGATTGAACCCAATTTGATGTATGGTATTGAGAAATTGAAATTATTGTTGTTGCAAATGTACAAAATGAGTCTTATGCGTGCCTGTGTAAGATATACATGCGGAATTGATTTGGATACTTCAAGTGATGAAGAAGAAAAAAATATGCTATTGTTTTATCTAATGACTTTGGATATTCGTGGGTGTATTATTCGTCAACCGGTGCCTAAGGAAGTGCAGACACGATTACGACTTAGTCGAGACCGAGTGTGCCATGATGGAAAAACGATGAATGATTATTTTACTCCCGGAATTGGTTATACTTCAAGATAGTTCAAACAACATCTAGGCATAAAGGAATTATTTAAGAAATTGTTAGGAAAATTACTTGAAGTGATGAAGAATGACATCAACGTCCGGGTACAACTGGTGTTATGGGGCATTCTCCATATTTGAAATTAGTAGTCATGATGAAATATTTGTGCAAAAGTACAACCACTGATAGTAATGACGACTACATTCGCATGAAAGCCACAACAACATACTATTATCTATAGAATTTTTGCACCACAATATGCAACTATGTTGGACCAAGATACTGCGTGAACCTATTCCTGAAGATGTGAAGAGGTTGCTAGCTGAGAATGTCGAACGAGGATTTCCTATAATGCTAGGCAATGTTGATTGTATGCAGTGTGTGACAACCCGGATTTTCGGACTTCTAGCGGACCCGGATTCGACTTTGTGGGTCGAATTTTCCGAACCGCCATTCATAGGGCCAGATTTTCCGTTCTAAAAAAATTAATAAATAAAATCTAAAATTTAAACTCAAATGAAATAAAATATTACTTTTAAAATTACAAAACTTTAGAATAATTATATAATTAAAAGTACACCATTGAGACAAACCAACACCTCGATTTAATTCAAAAAGCAATACCCGAATCCTCATGATACATAACAATTTAAAAATTATGGCTAGTCTTTCTTCATGCTCTGTGAAAAGGGAGGAAAAGGATGAACAACCAGAACCCAGTAGGAAGTTTCCAAAAACAATAGAATGTATCGAAAATCAAACAGATACAACCGACACTTTAATTAAAACCATACATAAAAATTTACAATAATACTTACGCCATTATTAACCATAAATAATTAATATTTTCTTACTCAACTTTTCAACTTTAAGTTCTATATTTCCCAATCTATTTTTATCAGTGTTATTCCGGATACCATCTGATCGTTCTCCGAACGACCTTTTGAAAAAATATCAACTTTCCTAGACTTTCAGACAGTTCAACGATCTTATTTTTTTCTTACTTTCTTTTCTTTCAAAACCTACTTAATTTATGTAAATTTCATTCACCAATTCATTAACACCACTTCACAAACAAAATTCAATCCCATTCACCGGTATATCAATTTCATTTTCACAAACCAAAACCATACTGTATATTAATATACATTTTGTGATAATAAAAGAAATACACTTAAAATTCAGTAGTAAGCCGACTTATAAAATATTCTCAAGAAAATAATTGAAAACAATTACATACACTCGGTATTTGATGATTAACTTTTTTTTCTTTTTATAAATCAAAGCCAGGACCATTGTCTCGCCGTTTACAGCGACATCCGAAAATAACTAAGATTATGAACTAAAGTACCTCTGACGTATACAAAGGAATGAAGGAGTATGAACAAGAGATAGTATGATACAAAATATTTTCCAAAACAAATAAAGGTCATGTGCCGTTTAATTTTTTCAAACATTGAAAGTAGTAAGGCTACACAGTTTTTTTGAAGGGGAAAAACTTTTATTTATTAAAGAGAAGTTTTTACAACCCAAGGAAAGACACGACCTTGTTGGTCTGCAATTACAAAATTAGACAAGAAATTTGGGCATGAATGTTCCCAAAATTTACATCCCAGATTCTATTGATGTTGTTGAGTTATTGCATGTGTCGCCACACCGTCTGCCGTTTGATTTGTTTCTCTGAAAATATGTTGCAAAAATATCTCTGGAATGAGAGTAAGGTTGTGACGGATGTCTCGAATCAAGTACGGAATGTACCAAGGTGTAGTACACTTCTGATGAATGATATCAACGAGAGATTGAGAGTCTGTTTCGAGATGAACCTGTCTCCATTGTCGTTGTAGTGCAGTTCTCGTTGCCATCTAGAAGGCCCAAGCTTCTGCAATTGAAGCAGTAGAGTGCCCAATTGTCGATGCTAAAGCCATGAAAATTTCTCCTTTTGAGTTCCTGCAAAGAAAGCCTGCTCCAACCGGACCCGATTGTCCTTTTGCTGAACCGTCTGAATTAATTTTTACCCATTGATTCTGTGGAGCAATTCACTTTACCCAAAAAATGATAGGAGTAGAACTAGATCTTCTTTGTTTGCTGAGTACAGGTGGATAATCTGGCAGTAATGTTGGTAAATGTTGTTGTGCCCAACGGTATTCTTTATAAAGTAACAATGTAGTTTAAAAGGCTGCATAGTTAAAAACTTCAATTTGATGGAAAACAATGTTTTTATTTTAAGAGATCCAAAACATTAAAAAAAAAAAAAACTTACTATATTTGGGACTGCATGGATTATTTTGGCCCTATCCAATTTTGCTCTCACCTAGGTGAGGGAATAAGAGGTGTCTAAAAAGGGTGAAACTACTAAGTTACACTCAGTAGTTAAAATTACTTTTGTATCCTTATCCTTAATACTTTCAATCTATTTATATTTCTCTCAAAACCAATCAAAGATTAGAACCTTTTTCTTTTTTAAATCAATTTTTTTCAAAATTGTGGATTTTTTTGGGTTCAAGAACAAATGGGTAATAAAGAACTCACATGATGGCCGATTGTTCTTGATGTTCTTCATCAATGAAGATCATCGACGAAGAATCGGTGGATGTTGCCCCCGTAAGCCGATTCTAGTTTGATGTTCTATATTGACGAAGAACATGAGGAATCAGCGTATACGGGTGCTCATATCGACCGATTTTAAGAAATCACACTATAGAATCGGTCGATATTGACATTCATATCGACCGATTGTTAAAAAAAAAACTCAAAAATGATAGTTTTTTTCATAAAATTTGCCCAGAATTGGTGGATAAGGTTCCTCACGTGTGCCGATTCTAAAAAACTCAAATTCAAAAGTTTTTCTGGAATTTTTTTTGCCCATAATCGGTGGATGTTCATGCACTTATCCACCGATTCTAAACTTGACATTTTTTTGATTGTTTTGCTCATAACTTCTTCGTCCGATGTCGAAATGACCTCATTCTTTTTGCATTGAACTCCTATTTTCATTATATATAATGTAGAGCTAAGAATTCCTTGATTTGTACAAGTTCCATTTGATGTCTTACTTCCTTAGATATCTTGTAGTACTACATGCAAAGATGGATGGAATCGACAGGTATTCTCTCGTGTCTTTTTTGATTGCTTTCATATTATCTTTAAGGAATTTGGGTCCCTTTCATAAGCGTTTCCATTAAGAGATACAAATAGTTCATGAATACGTTTCCAAAATAAAGCGGATGCTTGTTGAGAACCAATAATTTCATCAACACCCACAAAAACGGAAGTATTTTTAAGATAAATTTCTTCTTTTTGAACAAAATTCCTATAGAATTTAATTAAGAGAAGAGAATTTGAGTTGTATAGGGATAAGAAAATTAAATAAACTCAATTGATTGAGATAAATTTTTGATTTAAGGAGATATGAGTGGAGAATCAAGTTGTATTGATTTGGTGTGATTTGAGAAGAAAAACTAGTTTCTATACAAAGAAAAAATTTCTCCAAATTTTAATAATATATCCATTGGATCCGATGGTGGAGAACATATAGTCGTTAATAATAATGGATGACCAAGATCGGGTGTGAGAGAGTCGTAACAAAAAAAAGGTCAAGCAAATAATGATATTGAGACGGAAACTCGATATCCGTCAATATTGTGATGTCCCATGTAAAATACATAAACTGAGTATCCATAAACTAGTTTTCTTTTTCACGAAAACTGAGTTTCCATCTTCCATTTCTTAGTTAGAAGGGTGATCAGATGTATGTTCTTTGCTAGTTAAGTTATAGCTTTGGACCACATTATATCTAAGAAATGAGCCATAGTGGTTGGCCTTACATATAATAATATGGCTAAAGCTCAGCTAAAACACTCACGATAGTGTTTGGCCTGTGAAGCTAGAAATCTTACATGGGAAGGGATTGAAAATCTAGTTGGGTTTGGATAGTATTTCACAGTAGGCTTAAAGCCTAAGTTTTAGACATGTTTATATGCAAAACTTAAAATAGGTAGTAAGAAAAATGCATTTTTTTACCTTGTATCTTAGGGGGATGATAAGAACTATTTTGGGCTACTTATTTATGCCCATCCAAGCCTAGTTGCTATGGGATGTCCAATTGGTGGTAAGAACCAATTATACCCTTTCACTAATACAAAAGCTCACTAAACTCTTCAAATAAATTCTCATTTTCTATCGATTTCTATTCTTCTTCTCTCATCTTCTCTATCTATCGATTGAGATCAAAAAAATTCCCTCGTTATTTTTTTCTGAAACCAATTAATCGTATCGTCATTAATCGTCGTTCCAAATCATCCTTGACTTTTTGATATAAAGATGGCTCGACAGAAAAAAACCAGCCGTCAATCTAACAATAGCCAGCCAAATTTTGCTAGGAGATTAAGAAACAAAAAGATTGTTGAAGAACATAGTAAAGAAGATGAAGAATACTAATAACAAGAAGATGATGATCTAGATACGGAGACTGATTCTGATAATCTGCCTCCCCAACACAATATAATGGCTCCAATAAGGTACGGATTTACCACTAATTTGGTTTATATTGCTTGAATTGAATGAAATCATCACTAGAATTTCTAGGGTTTTCGATTATTTGACATAATCGGTAGTTTAGTGTTTGAATTTATCTACCGATTATAGTCGTGTTCTTCATTCCTCAAGAACATCAACTTTAATCGGTAGATCTGGGTAAGGTTTATCTTCTGATTATTCAAGGTAGTAAATTTCCTAGATGTTTTTATGTTTTAATCAGTAGTTAATGTTAATTTTTATCCTCTGATCGTTTTAGATGTTTAGAGATGTAGAAGATGAAACAATACTTATAATCGTTAGATAAATGCAAACACTTACTCCCGATTATAATATTCAAAAATAAAAAAATTGGGGGCTATATTATAATATGTAGTATTGGGTTTTTAATTAACTACCGATTTTCTTATCCTTAAAACCATATGTTTCTGGATAAAAATAAATTATACTCGGTAGTTAATGTTGGACCATTTACTACCGATTAGGTGTAAGAGAAGAATAGTATAGAACCCGAACTACCGATTAAACATAATCGGTTGTTATTATCTTATACTATCTACCGATTATAATGTGCAGACAACTCAAAATTGTAATTCAATTATTTCCGAAAACTAACTTTACTTGCCTTGATTGCTCTTTGTTTTGCTTATTAGGGAAAGGGGAGCTAAGAAAGAAAAGATAAAGATGTTGTTGCAGACACTGACACTGTTGTTGCAGAGCCTCTTAGTCCTGGGGGTCAAAGACTAACGGCTAGTGCACGAAGAAAAAATAGCGCTCACGGAATCTCTGTCGATGATGGAACGCAATCACAACTGACTCAAGCAAGTTTATATGTGGGACAACCAAGTACTATTGAAGAAGAAGGACAATATAAATGGAAAAAAAAGAGAAGGAAATAAAGAAGAAAGGAGGACACTTGCCCCCCACCTCTTTGATGCTGAAGGGTATTCCAGAAGGCGTGATCCATGGGTTACCAAGTGATGGAGAGGAATTGATATTTGGATATAAAGACTCATGAGCCAAGGTCATCTATTGCACCAAGGTAATAATTTGAATCTTTTCATTAAGCTATTTAATTTTTATTCGTCGAAGTGATAACGGTTGTTCTAATTATTTTGTAATCCGTTGTGTATAATAGGATCACACTCACGCGGTCCGTCTACTCAAAGCTACAGCTGTACCAACTAAAGTGCTTGAATGGGATTTAGATGGTGAATATGAAAGGGTAAAGGAAATTATACGCAACTCTAGGTTATCTACTACAACCAAAAATTCAATGGTAGAGCATGACAAAGTGGCGATATCAGCCTTTGTGGAGAGATTTTATGGGGAAACTGATATCTTCCATCTTCCGTTTGGTGAGATAAAGATTACTCGTGATGATGTTATGCAGATTATGAGTCTCTCTGATCAGGGAAAGGTTGTCAAGGAAAATTACGTGAAGTAGTTGGAATGGAAGCAACTTTATAATTACACGAACAAGTGTTTCGGTTGGGACCAAACGACATCGGATGTTGAGTTCAAGAGGTGCTTTCCTTACAAAACCAGACAATTCAACATGGTTGACTTGATAAATAAGTCCAGCAGCACCAAGGCGAAATAAGATAAGGGAGAGTTGAGTCAGGAAGAAGTGGACGGCAGCCATGACATATCTTCTATATTTGTTGGGATGTTTCATTTTCCCCAACAGTAGCGCAAACAGGGTTGACGCCTACCTCTTACAACTTTTGTATCCTCTTAACAAAGTCTATGATTATACTTGGGGTACCGCTTGCCTCGCATACTTGATGGAGGAGTTGAGAAAAGCATCGAGGAAACTAACAAGCCAAATTTCTGGGAATGTGAGCCTGCTACAAGTAATTTTTTAACTTCTATCGATGTTTTGATTTTTATGTTTTGTTTTGATTTTTTAAGGATCAATGTTCTTATATTTATTTTGCTATTTATGTAGACATGGATTTATGACCACTTCCCAACATTGAACTTGGCCATTGAAAATAAAGGATGGGAAAGAGGTACACCAAGAGGAACAAAATACCTCTTTGAGAAGAATCGTTCTATGAGTAAAGAACATGAGTTGATTTCCGTAAGGAAACAACTAGACTCGATGAATCCCGCAGATGTATGCTTTGATCCATATAAGAAAGACCGTGTTGAAGGATATATTGCTTACAGGTCTGAGCTATTGTTGTACTTTGGACCGTTGGGGCATTCCACATGATACAATGGATCAAGGGTGATGCAATAACACCGTTATTTACAATACCAACCAAAGTATCACATTCGTCACTAGCTTTCGTGGATAAAGACGTGTGCGAGTCTACTAATGACTCTCTCAAGGTAGGTCACACTTATAGGCCATCGGTTCAGCATTGGAACGACATGCATACATTAATGCTCAGTGTTGGGAGACCTGTGACCCGAGGTGATGAAGTATCTCCGGGGTATATGGAGCGGTACCGAAAATTTTCTCATCTTCGTGTGATCCAAGAAGATAAAGAAAAGGGTAAAACTTCTGCTTATACTTGTATCATCAAAGACAAACCATCCGGTTATGAAAGATTGGTCCATATTTTTGTATTCTCTTGATTTAAATACAGGTTTATCCATTATGGCTCATTTTTGCAAGTATTCATTGTTTTATTTTGTGGCATGATCACAGAAAAATCGGTTTGTGTTTTTGGGAAAGAAGATGACCACTTGTATCAAGTCAGGAAAGCCTTTGTCAATTGAGAAGCAAAAGGAGCACAAAGACCTAGTTGATAACATTGATAATGAAGCTTATTCCACTCACTTTGTGGAAAAATCTATGCATGAGCCTAAGAGGTTGAAAACAAAGGCTACAAAAGATCTCGGGGTTCAACAAGCGCCGCCAACGAAGACAATGTCCCTAATCCCGAAGGCGATGAGAATGCTGGTAATGATGGTGGAAATGCTAGTCGTCGTAAAAGAGGTCGAGGCTAGTTGTTAATCTTTTGAGAACATTTTGGTGGGAGACATTGCTTTTTAGATTTCTTTCAGATTATGTTATTTTGAATGCTTGTTAGGGATTTTAAGTTCTTACATTATCTTTATGGATTATGAATGGCTTTATTTATGGATTATGAATGAGTTTCTTTATGGATTATGACCTTTGATGTTGTCGTTTTTGGTTTTTTTCATTATAATAGGTAAATAAAATATATCATTTCCTAACGATTAACCTTAATCTGTAGTTAATTTTTTTCGAATCTACCGACTTAAAAGGTTTGGGTTTTCTGGATCTTTTTGGATTTTAATCGGTAGTAAGTATGTATCATTTTCTACCAATTATATGGAATAGATAGCAAGGTTGTTGACTTATCTACCGATTCAAACATTGAAACTTACTTGGGGTTTCTGTGGATTTTTTGATTTTAATCTGTAGATAAGTTGTTTACTTACCTACCGATTAAAACATTGAAAGTTACTTGCGTTTTCCGTGGGTCTTTGTGAGTTTACTCAACTTTTAAAATTAATCGATAGAAATTGCACACCTGTGGCTACTGATTATACTCAACTTTTAAGACTTTGAACCACTTTTTCTTTACACTCCAGTTACAGTTCGCCTAACGGCTATTTTTTCAAAAAAAAAAAAAACGATGTTAGGAATTTAATTTATATAAATAGGGTGTCTTGATTTTCATACACACACCACCGTTAAGTTTTACTTCTCCAATATCAAAGTAATAATCTTCAAAAGTGGTATGGTTGACCAGTACATTGTTAGTACTGCAGAGTACACGGTAGAAGATTATTTATTTATATGTAGGTGATATGTGCAATTCTATCCGAGACGGGGAGAATAAATATTTCAAAATGGTGTAATGAGTATGAGTTATTTAGAGAGGATTCACGAACAATTCTGCATTGACACCGGTAGAACCAATAACCGTAATAGAGTTGATCTTTTTTGTCGATTTAATCGCATAAGCAAGAAGTTGATCAATATGTGAATTTAGCTTATCTTGTTAATCGATATCGCTTGAGGGGTGAAACTAATGATGAAGTTATAACGAGATCTCTCGAGGAATGACGATGATGGAAACGATCAAAGTACTGTTACGAAGCTCATTTCAACATCCTTAAGGTGATGGATAGATTCAAACCCTTTAAGCTTCGTCGACGCCGCTGAATCACGGAATAATGACCATAGATGTACAATCGGTAGTCATATTGTTTTAGTATCTATCGATTAAGTTCATTTGTAGTACGTTCTTGAATATACTAGCCGTTAAGTCTCTCTCTATGTAAGGGAAACGGGTTGTTGTGTTTGAGTAATAGTTATAATTAAAAGATATTGTTGATATATATCTACCGATTATTGTTTACTTTTATGACTATTGATAGTTGAGGAAGTTGTGCAATTATTTAGAATGAAAGTACAATCAACGGCTAATTTTTGAAATTATCCTATAAATACACATGTTTTCTCTACCAAATACCACACATACCTAGTTTAATACACTCTACAAATTTCATTTAATCATCTCCTCTTTGTAATTCACTTCATACCTCTACTTACAAGCAAGGTAATATTTGACTCAGCTGAAGATTTGGCTATAATCAAAACATGGTATAACGAAACCCTACGTGAAAATTTCATAGCTGAAAGGGTTGAACCTGAAACCTTTTGGGGGAGGATCTACATCAAATATGTTCGAGAATATAGAAATCCAAAGCAAAGATCTCTTGAACAAATTCACGATAAATACCAACTTATCCGAATAGGGATAGCTGATTATATAGCTATATAAAAACGGATCTTTAACCACACCCATTTAGGCTTGTCGATTCAACAATTTATAAGTATCTTTCACATAAGCTAAGTTGTTTGATCTTCCAATAATAACATAGTAAACTTGATAAATTATGTTATTTTTGTCCTATGATTATGTAGGAGGATCTCGCAAAAACGCACTACTATCAGGAAAAAGGAGAAATATTCACATTTGTTGAAAGCTATGAGTTCATTAAGTCCAAAGTGTAATCAGAAGTAACTGTTTAACTACCGATTCTGAGAAATTTTTAAATATTTTGTCAGAGTTTGGTTGTAATCGTATGTAATTGTTTAACTTTATCTACCGATTCTGGAAAAAATTTAAATATATTTTCAGAGATTGGTTGTAATCGGAAGTAATTGTTTATCTTAATCTACCAATTTTACTTGTTTTTGTTAGAAAGTATAATAATCGGTAGATAAAGCCTATCTAGATACTACCGATTATACTAGGTTCATTTTACTCAATCTTCTGGAGGAAATACAATTATAATCGGTAGATAATATAAACCAGTGACTACCGATTAATTTAGATAGTAAAGAAATTCTAAATTTTCTAAATTTGGACAAATTTATGTTTGCGGCTGTTATGACAATCAGTAGTTAGGTGATTCGCCTAAACTACCGATTGTGGTAGTAGAAAAATTCTACATTTTCAAAATTTGGACAAATTTATTTTTGGGGCTGCTATGACAATCGGTAGATAACGTATTCACCTAACCTACCGATTGTGATAGTAGAAAAATTCAACATTTTTAAAATCTGGGAAAAATTATTTTTGGGGCTACTGATATAATCGGTAGATAATATATCCCCCGAAACTACCGATTATAAGAGTTCGTAGGTAGAAAAATTATTGTGGAGCATATATTATAATCGGTAGATAAATAGGTTCACTAAACTACCGATTATGTAAGAACAATAAAATTGAAGATTCAGGAAAAAAAATCAATTTGGGGCATGTTCATTACAATCGGTAGTAATTGATCTTACCGAAACTTCTGATTGTAATGAATTTTAGTACATTATCTACCGATTCTGGGACATCGACGATACAAAATCATCATCTAGGTCTTCTTCATTTTCTAACATTATAATCTATAATTAATATTAATTAACTAATTAATCAACATTAACACTAATTATTTAAGGGTAGATTAGCCATTACATAAAATATGTGGATAAGGAGTTGGGGGAAATTACTTTATAGTAATACCATTTTGTCTTATTTGTAGCCTCAAAATAATTCTTATCAGCCCTAAAAATACAAGGTTTTTTTACCCTTGTTTAAGCCAAGGTAAGTTATGCTTTACAACCGCCCCAATGTATTCATCCCAGAATATTGTTCAAGTCGGAAAAATAGTTTCATAATTGAACGACCGAAGGAAGTATTTATATGTGCCCACATTTGAAGCAAAAATGCAAATATATTTTGCTACTATATCAATCTCGTTTTTTTCTAATATCTCAAAATCTAAACTACATTTTTTTTAAATTGTAGCTAAAATAATAAAATTAAATACTTAACTTGTTGTTTAATGCCAAAATTTTGCTTAAATTTGAGGTAGTTGAAAAGATGTTAGGAAAAAGAAAAGTTTAGCACACGTGTAAAAAACTCTGAAAGTGCCACAAAAAGTTTTCAATAACTATTTCGATTTCTTACTTTTCAAATGCCTTCAAGTTAAGTCAAATTTCTTCAAATTTGAGCTAAATTCTTCGATTGCACTATAAACTAACTATAAATTATTTAAAATTGATTATAATAGTTCTAAAAAAAACCCGATAAATTTGGAAAAACTAAAAAGTAATTGTAAAAAGTCAAATTTTTGGTTGGCTTCCACTGCAGGCGGTCATCTAATATATGGCAAATGAATGGTTGTGGTGTCAAAAATGACATAACAAAATCTCACAAACATGTTATTAATCTCATCAAAATTCCATTTTGTTTCTTTCAGATTTTACCGTGTGGAAATAATATAACGATACAAAAGCTGAAAAATAAGTTAAACTCATACTATTATTTATCTATTTTGATCGGTAAAGAATTTGTTGCTGACAAATTTCGAAGTCAAAACATTGGTATCATCATCCAATGACTTTATCACTGTACTACAGTGACGTTTGCTAAACTTATACTATCATTGATCATTGAAATTATCCAACCAAGTGTACTTGGCGACCAAAACTCAAATATAAGATGACCATACAAAAGCTGTAAAGAATTCGATAGAATGGCAATAGAGGGTAGACGTTTAATCGGCCCATTGGGAAAAAATGTTAACTAGTAGAAGCAGTAATTAGTGATTACCATCGTATGCAGAGACTCTTCACCATCTGTACACCATCTGCATAGAGAGGACAAGTAGGTGTTATCTTGACATACCTATAAGCATCACTTTAAATAAGGCCGGCCTTTGCAATTCTTGGCCCAACCAATAAACTAAAGAAAAACAACCATGTCAAAATTCTGAAGTTCTGTTTATTACAAGTGAAAGATGCAACCATAGAAATAAAACAAGAAAAGAGCTAAAATAAAAAAGAAGAGAAGAGGAGACAAATTCAATCAAGACATCGAAACCGAATCTGAAACTCAAGTTTAATATTCCTACCTATCTGAAGGAGTTTTTCGAAAGAACCATGACCAGGAGTGATCATCTCTACCTTATTTGGGAAGGAGAACAAAGTAGACCAGATGCATCTGATCCAACAGTTGCAAGATCACAAACGGTACAGAGCTGGCCATCCTGGGCTGGCACAAACCGCGAGCAGCAATATGGGCATGCAACATCCTTCTGTCCTCGGTAGATCGGCACATATGTTGCCCCACAAACCACAAATGGATTCCTGAAGTCGTAGTTCAGCTGGGTCTCATCCTTGGGGTTCCTCTCAGCAGCTTGCAAAACTTGTCGGGCTGTCTTTGCTTGATTCTCCACTGTCGGGTTGGTCTCCAAAAACCGGCTGGCGAAGTTGGCTGCAGTATTGAAATTCTTTCCCTTGTAGCAAACAGTCATTGCATTCAGCAAAGCAAGTCTGAGGTGAGGCGTCTTAAGATTGCAGTGAGTGAAATAAGCAGCTAGCTCCTGCTGGCGTGTAGGGTTGTCTTTAGTTTCCCTCCTCTTAAGCTCCATCTGACACCCCAACACGTATTCCTTGGTTATAATGATCAACTCCTTGACTTCATCAACTTCCCTCCTCGACTCCACAACAATCAAAGGAATGGTGTGCAGGATACCAAGGAAGAGCTTTAGAGCGTCAGTGAACTTCCCATTTGTGGTTAACTTGTAACCAGCCTGAAGCCTTTCTTCCAACTCAGAAAACTTAAACACGAGAGCAGGTGGGCCTCTAACATTAGGACTAGCAGACTCACTCCACCCTCTTTCTACTGCCAATGTGATAACAGGAGACGAAGCGAAAGCACGAACATATGTGTGGCTACCAGTATGTAGATCAAGAAACATGGACTTCAATGGAGCAAAGTTCTTTATACCCAGTTGTCGACTCAGCAAGCGCATCGCAGTATCAAAATTGCCAGCTGCAGCATGCTCACCAGCAAGAGATGATTTTTGGACCCAGATCTGGCTCACAGGCATACCAGGGGTCGGGCAGACAAATACAGCAGAGCGAGCATTGCTGGAAGCCTTTGGAGTATCAAGCTCAGGTGGGAGCTCAAGGTCCTCAAGATCCCATCCTCCCTCCTCGTCATTACCTTCATTTGTCACCGCGTCTTCGTCCACCGCTTCAACATCCCCGTTCTGCATATGATGATCAGGATCAGCAATATCCAAGTCCGCACCCCAATCACCATCCACTGCATCTTCCTCTTCCTCTTCTACTCTGCCCATATTATCGAGACCACCTTCGAAAATGCCTTTCATAACCCTCAACAAGGGCCAATCTCCACCACACATGATGGGATTGGGAGGCATTAGAAGTGAGGACATTTTTCCCTCCGGCAAAGAGGGGACATTATCTCCCAATTCTGCTGCCAACCGCTCAGCAACATCTTGCAGCCCATGAACAGAAGCAGTAATGTAAGCAAGGGGGAATTGTCCAGCATTTTCCAAGATCTTTACCCGCTCGCGAATATCACCCAGGTAGAGGGCATTATGGAACTGGCCCATCACATCATTCTTGACTTCGGCGATTTTAAGCATTTTAGACAGCTTATCAATATTACCTGTGATGAGATAGAGAAAAGATAACCTTTCAAAATTCTTTGTCCTCTGATATGCATATTCCACAATGCCCGCATTACCCTGGCGAAGAGCTTCTATGCCCAACTTATACCAGTGGTCTTTCTCATCAATCTCCTTTGCTGAAGCAACTGCTACCTGGATATTACCACTTTCCAGTGCCAGGTTAAAGCGGGTTTTTTCATCTTTCACAAAATGAAGTGCAACTTCAGGGAAACCTTTTTGCTGTAGATAGGATATCATTGCCTGTCCACAGAGCTGCGAATTTCTGATCATGTTCATAACAGTGTCGTATTTCTTCTTGAGAAGGGCGAGTTTGAAGACATACTCCGTGGGATCAATAGCAATATCACGGCTTTTGCCATCTCGATCCAAGCAATAGATGATATTTCCACTAACCTTTGTCATATAAATTGGGACATCAAGAGTCCTGATGATTCCACTATCACCGTTAGGAAGACAATACTTGATATGGTTCAATGTGGTGTAAATGAAAACGCCGTTGTCATCCCACGCACCACTCTTTACACGGATTGTCTCATGAAGGGTGCACCGATGCACAAGCTTCTTACTTGCTATAATGATAGCATGTTTGCTTAGCAAGGCAACAGTTTCCAAGTCATTTGACCATATTACATACTTAACAAAAGGGGTCTGAAGATCTCCAAGAACTAGCCTCTGCTGGAGGTCAAAAATCACCACTCTATCCTCTGATCTGCACAATAAATTCCCAGTTCCAGCAAAAAATATCGCATCAGCGGCTAAAGGAAGAGCACTCTTCTTCACAATTTCATTTTTAAGGTTTTTGACCAAAACTTGGTTGTTACTCTTATCCAGAACCGCAAACCTGTTTCGGGCCACAAATATCGCTGATCCTCCAAGTCCTCTTTTTGCCTCTTGAACAGTATCACCTCTACCCAAGTTGTCTTTGGGCACTATATAAAGTTCATATGAACCTCCATCCACGTCTGAACAGATTAATATGGCATTTTCAGTAGGACTATACGACATAGTTCTCGGTCCCTGATTCAATACATTTGAACCAGGCCTTCTAAAGGGGATAACTTGTGCATCTTTCTGAGATGAGAACTCGTACAAGCGCAAAAAACGATCTTTGACATAGAATAGAGTATCACCACTCACAGAAAAAGCAGGGCGCTCTCTTTCCAACTTAAAAACAATCATACCACTGTCATGACCAGCAGCCATAAGGTTCATCTCGGGATGCAATGCAAGTATCCAGAACCGATCATGCTCTCTGCGGAATGTCTGAACCCCAGTGCGTTTTGTAACATCCCACACACGGATACTTTTGTCTTCTGAATTGGATACAATAATGTCCTGCCTAGCATGGAACATAACACATGACACATTATTCATGTGACCTCTTAATGTATCCACTTCCCAAGCCTTTGTATCTGAAATGTAAATTGCTTGGTGATGTAAGCATTCATTTCATTCCAAGAAATTTGTACATTCAAGAAAAAAATATACTGCAGATACAGATAAGGTGATCAGAAGAAATACCGTTCATTCTCCATAGTTTCACTTGACGATCATCTGCCCCTGAAACGATAAGAGGCAAGCTTGGATGAAACGATGCCCAGTTGACTCCCCGATCATGACCTTCCAAGACATACTTGACAATGGCATCAACTCCACCAAATAAATCAGTGTTCATTTGACTTAACCTTAAGATGTCATCTGCAGGGGACACTGTCTTTTTCTTTAATGCACCAATATCCCAAACACGAACTGTCTGATCCAAGGAGGCCGAAACAACAAGATCCTCTTTAGGATGGAAGGATGCACACATGACATAGTGGTTATGCCCAGTCAACACAGAAACACAAGTCCGAGACTGCCAATTCCATATTCTGATAGTCTGGTCATCACTTGCACTAACGATCCATGGGTTCTCATTGTGAAATTGAACTGTACGAATGTAATCAAGATGTCCAAGAAGGGTGAATAAACACCGATGCATTTTGTAATTCCATACTTTGATCTTGTAGTCGTCCCCTGCAAAAGAACATCTTTTGCCAGATTAACAAAAACTGCCTTGGAGATGGCTTCGTCAAACAAATGAGATTCTCGTAACATTGTAAACAAGTAAACGCAACAACCAATCGCTAGATGATTCGAGTGGTTTAGCATTGCATCCGTCACCCATGTGACTATCAGCAGAAAAAAGTTGAATAAACAGGAAACAGAAGAAGGCTAAATAGTCATCAAAACAGAATATCAGACATTACTTTTATTGTCTGGATCTGATAAAGGATATAAAAAGTCTATAAATTTTCAAAAACAA
The DNA here is from genome assembly GCA_023531435.1 of Papaver californicum. Classification (NCBI taxonomy): domain Eukaryota; kingdom Viridiplantae; phylum Streptophyta; class Magnoliopsida; order Ranunculales; family Papaveraceae; genus Papaver; species Papaver californicum. Next base: position 8,703,231 of record JAJJMC010022854.1, read on the forward strand.
ATCTGTCCAATTTAATATTTGGAAACCAAATAGCACCCAGCATAGAAACTCATACCTCCCGAGACGAACAATGGCTGAGACTTGTGGAAATGAACTCCTCTGACAGGTCCATCATGTTCATCAAATCTATCAATAAGAGTACCCATCCTGTAATCCCAAAGCTGGATAACACCACTGTGAAGACTGGAAAGGATCCATGGTCTCTTGGTATGAAAACTCAAACCCTTGACCCGATTACTCTTTGTTTCAAATTTCGTCAACATCGTTTTCCAATCAAGTCTCAAACCCTAATTGCTAAAAAACTGCATCAAACACATATGGTAATAGTTTAATTTTAACTGTCACTACCAAATAGCCCTTCTCCCTGACCCCCAACATAAGTACGTATATGCAGTTTCCAAAATTATAACGATTTTGATTAAATTTATTGGGCGTAGACCAACTCAAGAACGACAGATAGATGATAAACTCTGTTACAGATATAACAATAACATATATGAACTTCGTGCTTGACTACCTGAGTTCACAAAACTATATGCGCTAGCCAGAAGAGTTTCTCTCAGACAATGTTTGATATAAACTTTCTTCAATTATATAATCACAATTGAACATAAATCAGTGTGTGTAACTCTATCTACAGCTCATAACAAATTGACTTCATAATTGAATCAAGAATTAACAAATTGATCAATACAGTTATCTCAGCTACTCAACTCCTACGGACATCAATGCTATACTCTCCACAGTATAAGCTAATGGGCACCTCTCTTCTTGGTACTACCAGTCTAGTTGGATCACATTTAGGCTTGAGCATATTGCCCAACTATCAGTTTAAATTATCAATTCAAATGAACTAATTAACAAAAACCCGATTTAAGAATCAATAAATAGAACTAATCCACAAATAATTTTACGAACCGACAGTGCGAATGAAGATCTAGAGAGAGAGGGAAAATTACCTTAGATCTGAGAAGGAGAATAGTAGATCAAGCGAATACAATCATTGTCTGTATAATCACATCAAAATGAATAGGTTGGGAAGATAGTGAAAGTGAAGGTTTTTAAGAATAATGATAATCAGTTTCTGCAGATCCAGATTCTGATCTGAAAAAAAGTGTTTAATTGTGGTTTTTAAGAGAGTAGAGAAAGAGAGACGTGATTAACGTTAACGAGGGTCGAGGGCAATTTTTTCTGATGAGATATCCCCCTCTCCCTCGTACCGTCTGCATGATTGATAGTGTGTATTGGGATGGTTGAAAACTATATTACAGCCATAATGATCGAGATCCAGATTTAGTATCATCTAACGGTAGATATATCTTGTTAAACGTAATATTACCATTTTTTTTCTTCTTTTGGCAAGGGCAAACAGGGAAACACAACTCGAGAAAAAAATGGGATGCCAAGGACCAAGGTATCCACGATCACTGTAGTTAATCTCGGATCTCGATCTCGTCTCGGCCGGGACCTTGACACCTTGATAACAATATCTCGGAAAGATTATTGGGAGTCTCAAATCTTATATCCAAATTTTATACATGTGAATGCCAAGAATTAACTATATTTTTGTTGATTTATTACCAAAAATCTTAACAACCATACTTTAAGAAGAGATCATATTAGTATATTACAATTCTAAGTTCAAAGTTCCAAAAATCTAGATTAAACAAGAAGCAGATACCTTGAATATCGGGCGAATCTCGGTCGTATCGGGCGAATCTCGACCGTATCCGTCGATACGGCGATATTTAAAGATTTGTCAGCTCTTGAAGCGATACCTTGAATATCGCCGTTATCGCAGCCGTAACGGCCGATATTGACCACATAGTCCACGATACAAGGAGGAGAGGAGAGCCAACCGTCATACAAATGGTTGGTTAGAGCATGCTAAGCTAGGGCATGAGCAACATTATTACCCTTACGCTTGATAAAGTTAAAGTTGATACACATGACAAATTTCATCCTTCACAAATGTGAGACAAAAATTACGTTGTGGACAAAAATATGCATCATGAACCAAAATCTATCATGTGATCCAAATATATGTTATAAACTAAAAACCTATTGGGTAACCAAAAATGTACTTCATAACCAAAAATATATCTACTATTAACTCAAAATCTTCTCAACAGTCCAACAATTGCTTGCTAAACTGAAATTGACCTCATGGCTTATCATATGCCTTATATGCTCATAGCCTAATCCGCTGGTAATGGAGGAAGCTAAATCATAAGTTTGGGAAGATTAACTAGGTTGTGGGGTATGGAGTTGAAGAGTGAACGGACTTCCCGAATAACCGTCTCGGGGATTCTACCTGATGCCCCTGGCTTACCGGATATACCAAATTCTAGGTCAGAGTACCATCGCTCAGTAGTGAACCCAGTACAATAACAACATAAAATGAAGAAGAAAGTAAATCTGCAATTAGCAGCCGCAAGCAATAACTTGTATGAATGATAATCGATGCCCAATAACTATACTTCCTTACGTATTTATAGTACCTTAACCCTATCAGGATACCTGACTACTACATACTCGACATCTGGTACTCCATTTAACCACTAACATTATTACTGAAATAACAAACTAATAATAACGGTTATTACATAATTAAGATCAGATAAGGGCACTACTACAGGGGCATCCATAACTACTCAGCTACTAGACTAACATGGCATATGACATTTATATTGAACCCAGTACAATGACAACATAAAATGAAGAAGAAAGTAACTCTGCAATTGGCATCCGCAAGCAATAACTTGTATTAATAATAATCGATGCCCAATAACTATCATTCCTTACATATTTATAGTACTTTAGCCCTATCAGGATACCTGACTACTATATACTTGACATCTGGTACTCCATCTAACCACTAAACTATTATCGAAATAACAGACTAATAATAACGGGTATTACATAATTGGGATTAGTAAGGGTACTACTACAGGGTGCCCACAACTACCCGGCTACTAGACTAACATGGCATATGACACACTCCTGGTCAATGAGTAAAAGGGGTGTCGAATTAAGTGTATCCCATATTTTGTTAATCAGCTGAACCAATGTAGTCAATATCGGTTATCTCGGCCGTTATACCGCCGGTATTACTGGTTTCGGAGTGCAACCGAGACGAAACATGTAATATAGGCGGTACTAATTTTTCAAACGCACCTTACCTTTGCTTGTGCGTCTAGCTTCTCAGGACAAGCTTGCACGCCTAATCAGAAGCCAAGCGTGGACATCATGCTTTTCTCGAAAATTTGGTGTTTTACTATTTTTCCCTCAACATGTGAAGCTGAGCACAAGAGTAAAATGTGAGCTTCTTATCTTCTGGTCAAACACTTTCAAACCCTAATTTTTGAAGAGGGAGACGTCTCTACCTCTCTTGCTTCCAACGTGGGCGCCTTAACCAAGCAACTAAGCTTGCGTGACTATTCTCAAGGAAAAATTCGCATGCCTTCAAAAACAAAGCCAAGTTCACACGACTTGCTTCTTGGCAAAATTGATAATTTTACTCTTTTACCCTCAACATGTGGGGCTGAGTACAAAGAGTAAAATATGAGCGTCTTGCTTCTTGTTAAAAAAATTGACTTCTTGCTTCTCACCAAAAATTGGTGTTTTACTCTTTTACACTCAACGTGTGAGGCTGAGTACAAAGAGAAAAACGTGAGACTCTTGCTTCAAGACAAAAGTTAGGCGTTCTTCCCTTTTTCTTCACATGAATAATTTGGTTTGGCGAATTAGGTTTTTGACAAATTTCAAAACCCTAAGCTATGCTAGGCCTCTCTCAAATATATCTTCATATGAGACCTCACATACAATTTTTCATGCTCAGTAGCATACACTTGTTTTTCCGAAATAAGCATGTCAATGCAAAATTGACTAAGATGGACATATTGCTCCTTATACAAAAAAAAAATACATATTTACTTTTCTAGTCCTAGGCTCATCAGCTAGTCAAGCAAGACATATTTATTTTAGTCTTCCAGACTCAACAACTAGTCAAGCAAGAAAGTTCTTTAGTCAAGAGACCCATTGAGCATGTCTCAATTGATTTGATATCAGTAGTGCTTAATACTACAATATTACACGAGACATCAAATGTCACAAATGAGGGGATGTTCATTAGGTTTTTGGTCTGGCGGTCTACGGCATGTAGTGCAGCAGTGCACTCACTAAAGAGAAATTCTGGAAAGCTCAATAGCAATTGAGTAGAGAACTGGTAAGTTGAATAACCAACTATTCAACCGCAATTGAAGTGGAGAGCAGTTATCAACACCTTGTCCACCTTCTCCACTTCACCACTACTCAACCATCGACAGTTTCTTTCGGAGGAGAGGTCAAGTGGTTACGATAGCTATGATATAAATAAATTCTCAATCTATTGAACAAGAGGAGAAGTTTTTTAAACGACAACAAGTTTACAACAATTGAACAAGTCCAAGAACAGAACAATTCGAGTCGATAAACTTTGATCATTCAATCTTCTCACACAGAAGAATTTGTTCATAGCTATTCATACCAATTACATCCCAAAGAGTCTGATACTCTAACCTCATTCTTCTCTCGCTTCCCTCTCTAAGACCAACCCTGCTCCTTCTCATTTTGTGACTGAAGCAAGACTGGAACGACTATTGCTTGGTTTAGGCCAGGATTGTAAAGATTGCCCTATCGAATCTAAATAAAGTACTTCGACAGTAAAAATATTCAAGGATTGACGAATTATCACCTGCTCACCTCATTTTTTCCCTAAATTACCGTTAAATTTGTTTTCCCCCACAAACACCCCCTTTCTCCTTCCTTGGTTTCGCTGTATCTTTGGCTTTATTTCTTTGTTGTTCTTCATCTGTTCATTTTTATTATTTGTCTCCTTTTTCTTTATCGTCACCACTCACTTCTTTATCAACTTCTTCACTTTGATCTTTATCAGTTTCTGTACAAATTTAGATTCTTCCTCTTTTGGATGCTACACTTGAGTTGGTTCATTGATGAAGATCAATTTACCCCCGAGCCCCTACGGTATTTAGCCCCCAACTTCTGACAGTGTTTTCGATGAGGTCCCAAACTCGGAAGAGAAGTAAGATCATGTTTCTTTTTCAATCTCTTTTCCTCTTGCTTTTGCTTTCCTTTTTCCTTTTGCTTTCCTTTTCCTTTTGCTTTTGCTTTTTGCTTTCCTTTTTCAAACCAGAATCAGTTGATATGAATGCCCTTATCGACCGATTCTCTGTTGATGTTCTTCAACCACGAAGAACATCAAGAACAGTCGGTCGACATGGGCATGAACATCGACCGATTGCTAAAGAAATCAGTCAATTTGACATGAGCATCGATCGATTCTGGTTAACACGGAAAACTTAGATTTCAAAATTTTCAATTTTGACTGTATGCATGTTGATAAAACATAATTAAAAGGAATGAGTTGATTGAAACATATCTAATTCGAGTCATTTGTTCTGCTTGTATTGCGCTCAGAGTTTCTTCGTCTTCCTAGTTATCTTTTTTGATTGTTTATTTGGAATCGCTTTCACAATTCCTAGATCATTTTCACTAGTTTGAATACTTCCACTGAAATACTTTATTCGTTTTGTCATCATCGTTATATAAAAAAAAGAAAATAATTAAACGGTTTTTGAATCGACGATATTTTAATTTGAAAATAAAAAAAACAAAGAGAAAAGAAGAGAGAAATCAATGATTGTGAAGATAAAAATAAAAATGAAAACTAGATTAGAATATTAAATTTTAATATTAGATTTTAATCAATGATAATTAGTAGTTTTATCTTTTTTATTAGCCTCAAATAATTGGAGAATGATAATTAGTAGTTTTATCTTTTTTATTAGCCTCAAATAATTGGAGATAGAGGTATGTTATTATCTTTCCAGAAAGAAAAAGAAAAAAAAAGGAAGAGTTCGGAGCTGGGGAGTGAACAAAAAACGTGTCCAATTAAGTGTATCCTGGATGGAGCTGGGGAGTGAACAAAAAACGTGTCCAATTAAGTGTATCCTGGATGGACCTGAGAATACTAGCAATAACATGTAGCATCAGATGAGTATCTGACTGATTAATAAACATGCTTGGCCAGCACAAGATCCCCCATTTCTACAGCTACCTTGTTGAGGCCAAACTAAACATAAATGGTGCGAAATTAAAAAGCAAAAGTTGTCAAATACTCGAATCTCATTTCGTTTTGCATTAGAATATACATAGAAATGAACAAGAGACTTGGTACAAACAAAGCACCCTATTAACTAAACAAGCTGATTTCGTTACCCTAACTCCGATATTGAATAGATGTTTCTCCCCTCCCCTTGCACAGGTAACATGTTCAAATATTAACCATTCAAGTTTACAAAAAAAAAAAAGACCACCGCAAGACAAACTTGAGGCAATTCATCGAAACTGAGCTTACGTTTATATTCCTATTCGTGTTGCTTGGCAAATTGAAACTGCCAGGATTATAATAATGTTGCAGTTGCACCCGTCACAAAGGGAGTTTTTCAAAAAAGCCTTGTTCATGGGTGATCATCTCTATCTTATCTGGGAAGGAGAACAAAGCAGACCAGATGCATCTGATCCAACAACTGCAAGATCACAAACGGTACAGAGCTGGCCGTCCTGGGCTGGCACAAACCGCGAGCAGCAATATGGGCATGCAACATCCTTCTGTCCTCGGTAGATCGGCACATATGTTGCCCCACAAACCACAAATGGATTCCTGAAGTCGTAGTTCAGCTGGGTCTCATCCTTCGGGTTCCTCTCAGCAGCTTGCAAAACTTGTCGGGCTGTCTTTGCTTGATTCTCCACTGTCGGGTTGGTCTCCAAAAACCGGCTGGCGAAGTTGGCTGCAGTATTGAAATTCTTTCCCTTGTAGCAAACAGTCATTGCATTCAGCAAAGCAAGTCTGAGGTGAGGCGTCTTAAGATTGCAGTGAGTGAAATAAGCAGCTAGCTCCTGCTGGCGTATAGGGTTGTCTTTAGTTTCCCTCCTCTTAAGCTCCATCTGACACCCCAACACGTATTCCTTGGTTATAATGATCAACTCCTTGACTTCATCAACTTCCTTCCTCGACTCCACAACAATTAAAGGAATGGTGTGCAGGATACCAAGGAAGAGCTTTAGAGCGTCAGTGAACTTCCCATTTGTGGTTAACTTGTAACCAGCCTGAAGCCTTTCTTCCAACTCAGAAAACTTAAACACGAGAGCAGGTGGGCCTCTAACATTAGGACTAGCAGACTCACTCCACCCTCTTTCTACTGCCAATGTGATAACAGGAGACGAAGCGAAAGCACGAACATATGTGTGGCTACCAGTATGTAGATCAAGAAACATGGACTTCAATGGAGCAAAGTTCTTTATACCCAGTTGTCGACTCAGCAAGCGCATCGCAGTATCAAAATTGCCAGCTGCAGCATGCTCACCAGCAAGAGATGATTTTTGGACCCAGATCTGGCTCACAGGCATACCAGGGGTCGGGCAGACAAATGCAGCAGAGCGAGCATTGCTGGAAGCCTTTGGAGTATCAAGCTCAGGTGGGAGCTCAAGGTCCTCAAGATCCCATCCTCCCTCCTCGTCATTACCTTCATTTGTCACCGCGTCTTCGTCCACCGCTTCAACATCCCCGTTCTGCATATGATGATCAGGATCAGCAATATCCAAGTCCGCACCCCAATCACCATCCACTGCATCTTCCTCTTCCTCTTCTACTCTGCCCATATTATCGAGACCACCTTCGAAAATGCCTTTCATAACCCTCAACAAGGGCCAATCTCCACCACACATGATGGGATTGGGAGGCATTAGAAGTGAGGACATTTTTCCCTCCGGCAAAGAGGGGACATTATCTCCCAATTCTGCTGCCAACCGCTCAGCAACATCTTGCAGCCCATGAACAGAAGCAGTAATGTAAGCAAGGGGGAATTGTCCAGCATTTTCCAAGATCTTTACCCGCTCGCGAATATCACCCAGGTAGAGGGCATTATGGAACTGGCCCATCACATCATTCTTGACTTCGGCGATTTTAAGCATTTTAGACAGCTTATCAATATTACCTGTGATGAGATAGAGAAAAGATAACCTTTCAAAATTCTTTGTCCTCTGATATGCATATTCCACAATGCCCGCATTACCCTGGCGAAGAGCTTCTATGCCCAACTTATACCAGTGGTCTTTCTCATCAATCTCCTTTGCTGAAGCAACTGCTACCTGGATATTACCACTTTCCAGTGCCAGGTTAAAGCGGGTTTTTTCATCTTTCACAAAATGAAGTGCAACTTCAGGGAAACCTTTTTGCTGTAGATAGGATATCATTGCCTGTCCACAGAGCTGCGAATTTCTGATCATGTTCATAACAGTGTCGTATTTCTTCTTGAGAAGGGCGAGTTTGAAGACATATTCCGTGGGATCAATAGCAATATCACGGCTTTTGCCATCTCGATCCAAGCAATAGATGATATTTCCACTAACCTTTGTCATATAAATTGGGACATCAAGAGTCCTGATGATTCCACTATCACCGTTAGGAAGACAATACTTGATATGGTTCAATGTGGTGTAAATGAAAACGCCGTTGTCATCCCACGCACCACTCTTTACACGGATTGTCTCATGAAGGATGCACCGATGCACAAGCTTCTTACTTGCTATAATGATAGCATGTTTGCTTAGCAAGGCAACAGTTTCCAAGTCATTTGACCATATTACATACTTAACAAAAGGGGTCTGAAGATCTCCAAGAACTAGCCTCTGCTGGAGGTCAAAGATCACCACTCTATCCTCTGATCTGCACAATAAATTCCCAGTTCCAGCAAAAAATATCGCATCAGCGGCTAAAGGAAGAGCACTCTTCTTCACAATTTCATTTTTAAGGTTTTTGACCAAAACTTGGTTGTTACTCTTATCCAGAACCGCAAACCTGTTTCGGGCCACAAATATCGCTGATCCTCCAAGTCCTCTTTTTGCCTCTTGAACAGTATCACCTCTACCCAAGTTGTCTTTGGGCACTATATAAAGTTCATATGAACCTCCATCCACGTCTGAACAGATTAATATGGCATTTTCAGTAGGACTATACGACATAGTTCTCGGTCCCTGATTCAATACATTTGAACCAGGCCTTCTAATGGGGATAACTTGTGCATCTTTCTGAGATGAGAACTCGTACAAGCGCAAAAAACGATCTTTGACATAGAATAGAGTATCGCCACTCACAGAAAAAGCAGGGCGCTCTCTTTCCAACTTAAAAACAATCATACCACTGTCATGACCAGCAGCCATAAGGTTCATCTCGGGATGCAATGCAAGTATCCAGAATCGATCATGCTCTCTGCGGAATGTCTGAACCCCAGTGCGTTTTGTAACATCCCACACACGGATACTTTTGTCTTCTGAATTGGATACAATAATGTCCTGCCTAGAGTGGAACATAACACATGACACATTATTCATGTGACCTCTTAATGTATCTACTTCCCAAGCCTTTGTATCTGAAATGAAAATTGTTAGTTGATGTAAGTACTCATCTGATTCCATGAAATTGTATATTCCATAAGGATTAAGGCAACTTAAAAAGAGCTTTTCACAGAAATACCGTTCATTCTCCATAGTTTTACTTGACGATCATCTGCTCCAGAAACAATAAGAGGCAAGCTGGGATGAAACGATGCCCAGTTGACTCCCCGATCATGACCCTCCAAGACATACTTGACAATGGCATCAACCCCACCAAATAAATCAGTGTTCATCTGACTTAACCTCAAGATGTCATCAGCAGGGGACACTGTCTTCTTCCTCAATGCACCAATATCCCAGACACGAACTGTCTGATCCAAGGAAGCCGAAACAACGAGATCCTCTTTAGGATGAAAGGTAGCACACATGACATAGTGGTTATGCCCGGTCAATACAGAAACACAAGTCCGAGACTGCCAATTCCATATTCTAATAGTCTGGTCATCACTTGCACTAACAATCCACGGGTACTCATTGTGGAACTGAACAGTACGAATATAATCCAGATGTCCAAGTAGGGTGAACAAACACCGATGCATTTTGTAATTCCATACTTTGATCTTGTAATCGTCCCCTGCAGAAGAACATCTTTTGTGAAATTAGTAAAGACTGCCTTGGAGAAGATCCAAGAGGATTTACAGTCCACCTATGTGATCACTGTAAGTATTAACAGAAAAAGAGCGAAAAACTGAAACCAGAAAAGGCTGAATGCCGGGTGCTCATTAAATAGATCATCAGAAATTAATTTTGTTGTCTGGATCTAGAAGATATACGGTATGTAAATAAACTTGTAGAAATAAAACTGCCCAGTTTAAGATTCAAGAATGATAAAATATTAAACCCAGTTCCGAATTAAATACCTCCAGAGACGAACAATGGCTGAGATTTGTGGAAATGAACTCCTCTAACAGGTCCATCATGTTCATCAAATCTATCAATTAAAGTACCCATTCTGTAATCCCAAAGCTGGATGACACCACTGTGAAGACTGGCAAGGATCCATGGTCTCTTGCTATGAAAACTTAAACCCTTGACTCGATTACTCTTTGTTTCAAATTTTGTCAACATCGTTGTCCAATCAAGTTATCAAAACCTGACCACTGCAAAACTGCATCAAATAAAATGCAATTTAACTTCAACTCTGACTACCAAATAACCTTTTTCCCCACCCCGCATTAACATGCAAACGAAGTTTCCAAAAACATAAAGCAAACCAACTCCTGAACAATACATAAGAAAATGAACCTTGCTAGTTTTTTCTTAGAATCTTTTTAAAGTACTTTTCTATAGAGAGCATGCATTAGTGCCGAACATTCTTCTGTAAAAAATCTTTGATCAACAAACAATACTAATCAGTGCATGTAACTGTAAACTCTTTCTTCCGTACGCATTGCAACATAGTTCAATCATGAATAACAAAATGATCAAAACAGTTATCTCTCGGCTACTCATCCTACGGACACCAACGTTTTACTCTTAGCAATGTAAGCTAATAATGAACACCCCACTCTGATACTGCCTTGGATCAAATTTAAGCTTGAGTAATGCAACTCAAACATATCTTGTTGCCGACTACTAGAAACCGATCCCAACCTTATTAAGTGTTTAATATAATCAATTCAATTGAATTACGAGTTAATTCCTTCTTCTTTTTTTCTTACCAAAAACATTATGGGAATCAATACTATGTAAGCTAATGAACAAACGATAGCTAGATTTTAGAAGCAGAAATGTATACACATTAAACAAAGATCTAGAGATAAAAAGAAATCAACCTTAGATCTGATCAGGAGGATAGTAGATCAAGCGAATACTATCATTGTCTCTGCAATTACATCACCGTTATGAAACAGAAGCACTGAAATGAATAGGGGTTAAGTCTGAGTTGGTAAGATCTGAGAGAAAAAAATTATAATGAATTCTGCAGATCTAGATTCTGGTCTGGAAAGAGTGGGTTATTGTGTTTTTCAGTGAGAAGTTTTGCGTAAAGATTCTTATAGTACTTTCAATTAAAGGTGCAAAAGTTCAAATGGGTGTCGGGCCTGGATGGTCCTCGGTTAGCTGGGTCCACACTTGCAAATGAAAGTTCAGCATCTTTTATTACCTCCGTCCCAGGAAAACTATACTTTCACTTTTTAAATTTTATCTAGGAATAGACTACATTAACAAAGTAAAAAAAAAAATAACTCGGATAAAGGTAGTATTTATTTTTTAAAATAAGACTTATTTATTATTGATCCAGTGGTACATTTCTTGGGAATGTTATGGCAATCCTATCATTTCTTATAAAAGAATGGAGGAATGGGGGGCACATGGATTCTCAGACTTGTGTGGAAGCTGTAGTTGGGTTTGCTCTGAAGTTTGTAACTGCTTGATCTGCCAGAGCATCAGCTGCTTGATTTGTTTCCCGGCTTAATCTAGTATGGCTTGATTTCTTGTAGCATTTTCTTTCAATTACCACGGTGTGTTGTTCTGTTGTTGTTGAAGAAGTTGAATTAGTCTTTGAGAATCTGCCGCAAACCACACCGAAGTCCATTGATGTTGTAGTGCTGTCCTTGCTGCTAGTAGAAGTCCCCAAGTCCCTGCCATGAGTGATGTAGTGATTCCAATAGGTGCTGCTATAGCTTGGATAATGTAGCCTTCAGTGTCTCTGCATATGATTCATGTGCGGACCGGGTGCCGTTTACTATAACTTTTACCTTTTTCACGGTGGTAAAAAATGAAATTCAAAACAAAGAATTTGTCACACAACTGCAAATGCACAATGCTTGAGTTGAGAATTCATTGATAGCCTAAAATACCTGGAAGTCGAGTATAATGGTGAGAAAAAGGGCGACCGACATTACCATAGTTCCATCCCTGACATTTTCTGGAAAACGGAAACTCATTTCAGTGTAGTTATGGATATCTTAATATAATCACTGTAATGTGTCTATTACCCATTGAGCTTGGTTTTGCAGAACAAGCTAAACCTCCAAGTATGGTAGGACGACGTTTCGGAACGAGACTAGTGAATTCATCGAATATTCTTACTACTTGGGGTGAGAAAACTATTTATATTAAAGTTTTCTTATAACTATAGGTTTGAATTGCAGTAGCAATACATCGTTTATTGCTTTGGGATCAGATGAATAACTGTACGCATCTCAACAGCAAAACTAAAGACACAAACATCACACAGTAAATGAGTATCTGTCTCCATTAAAATCTGGGATAATTGGAAATATATCCCGGATTTGAATTATCAGTTGAGAATCTGATTAGAAATGAAAAAATATGTCCTAGACGTCCATTTTTTTCGTTAAATACATATTTTTAGACAGTTATGCCCTAGACATTTAAATTGGTTTCACACCATCATCAACTCCCGCTTCCGTCAATCAATCACCATCATAATCAACTTCACAAATCCGGGATATATTTCCAATTTTCCCTCTCTTTAACCATTAAATGTTTTATGTGTGGGGGGCATAACTGTCCAAAATATATATTTAACAGAAAAAATGGACGATTAGGACATATCCCTTAATTTCTATCGTTATAGGACATATCCCTTAATTTCTATCGTTATAGGACATATCCCTTAATTGCTAGTTCAAATCTGGATATATTTCCAATTTTCCCAAATCTCACACACATTAGAAACAATATGTCTCTCTAAAAGATTTTAACTACTAATATCTCTTCAGACCCAACATGGGAAGAAGCATTCCGAAGTAATCGAACTCATAACACAATTTGACAAATGCCATCTTGAAGTCATTCCATGGAGGATACATAAATCGAATTTCAGTTAAGAAACTGCGTTGAAGAACTCCTTTCCAGTGGCTAAAAGTATCAAAAGAGTATCTTCCATGGTACTTCCCGAACCCACTTTGACCAACACCTCCAAATGGCAATTCTTCACCCACACTGTAAATTTGAACGTGAAAGACACGTATTTGAACCAAAAACAAGAAACCATTCAAAAGAGCAGCAATGGAAATTTATGACCTAAATAGATGATTAGACAATGATCAGAGCATTACATGTACAATGACATCGTTGAATGTTACACTTTCTGAAGATGTTTGTGATACCACCTGTTTCTTGATATTTTCATCATTGGTGAAAGCATATAAAGCCAGAGGTTTAGACCTTTGATTTATAAATTCTATGCTCTCATCAATGCTTTTAACCTGATATTATAACATAGTAAGAAAAACATAGATATAAAGAAATCAATGAGGCGCGTAAATAAGAGTTATTACTTACTGTGATTATTGGGAGAAATGGGCCAAAGATTTCTTCAGTCATGATCTCAGCTTCCAGTGGGGGATCCAACAAAATTGTTGGCTCAATTAACCTACACCGAATGGAGAAATTCAGAACCATATTATGATGGTTTCTGTAGTTATTAGATTTAAGATTTAGAGATGTTACAGTTTTGCTTCATCCAGTGAGCCACCATGCACAATGGAATCCAGAACTCCAGGGTCCTGTAGGAGATTCGTTAATCTTACAAAATGCCTCTTGTTAACAACTCTGGCAACATTTTTGGGATCTGCACAGTGGAACTTCTTGAGTGTCTTCTTCAATAGCTCAATCTGCAGAGAAAGATAGCATGGAAGTTTATAATGAGATGTAAACATTAAAAAGTCTTACAGGCAAAAAAGGTTGATTTATCAGATTTGTACCAACGTAGGAGCTAGTTTCTCTTCGACGTGTACATAATCAACTGATACGCATGCTTGACCAGCACAGGTCCCCCATTTCCCCCATGCTATTCTTTCTACCGCCACCTTGTTGATGCCAAACAACACATGTGAAAGATGTGAAATTGGACGGTAAATATTAAAATTTTAGTTTTGATGTCATTTTGCATTCAATTTCACATAGAAATGAAGCAGCACTTGGGTTAACGAAACATCCTTTTAACGACACAAACTGATTCAATACATTAGTTGTGCATCTGAAATACAGTAGTAAGCAGCCAACAAATTATATAAGAGTCCCTAAGAGCAACTGCAGTGGTTGGACCAGACCATCGATCAAAGACCAAATCTGTTTGGTCGTTTAAAAAAAAAACACAACGAAAAGCTGACTAAATATGATATTACGCTGTTGTAAATAAACGTTAATTATCAAACGCTATACTACAATAACGTATGTGACACAGACGTTTAACTAGACAAACGTTATGTTTTTGACGTTCATCTATATTAGCATTTTGAACATACGCTCCCGTAAAAAAGCGTTACGTACTCAAACGTCACTTTACTAAAGCGTGTATCTAAACGTTACTGTACTTAAGCGTCAAAACTAAAACGCTCGACTAAAACAGCATTTCAAAAAAAAAACGTTTACATAAAACAACGTTTGAAAAAAAAAGCGTTGGTGTAGAGGAGCGTTACCATTTAAACATTGCTGTGTAACAACGTTAGCTTTAGTTAACTTTAGGTAACGTTAGTCTAGACGAGCGTGAACATAGGTCACGTTAGTCTGAGGGAGCGTTAGAAAAAGTCAAGCTAGGTCAACCAAGGTCAATAGAGAGCGTGTTAAACCAAAACGCTACACTGGGAGAGCGTGTTAAACCAAAACGCTACACTGGTCAAACGTTTCAAATGTAAACGCTTTCTTAGAGCAGCGTTAATGTGTCAACGTTCTTCTGCTCAAACGTTTTGGCAATTAACGTTCTTGTGCTCAAACGTTTTGGCAATTAACGCTCTGGCAGACGAACGTTCATCCCACACGCTCTTCTAACTTGCCATTTGTTTAAATTACGCTGTTTTAATACAACGTTTCAAAAACGCTGCTCTAAATAAACGTTACAAAGACGTCTTTCAGTAATAACGTTTGTGTTTATAAACGTCCTAGTGCAGTGGCGTTTTGGGAAAACGCTGTATTACATTAGCGTCAGACTATATCTATGTTTGGTCCTCTATCTCGACCACGTTTGGTCGGATACTGTTGAAATTCTGGACCAAATACCATATTCACTCGCCCGTTGCGGTCGAAGAAAACGGACCAAAGACCAATCCTGGTCTTTGATCGATGGTCTGATCGACAACTGCAGTTGCCCTAAGGCGCAAGTCTCATTTCTTGATTACTAGAAAAAAAAAAAAATCTTATGTTCGGACCCCACCAATAGGATACAAAGATCTTCAGAACCAGAAACAAACAACTTGTATTCGTGTTGCCACTATCTAGAACTATTTAAGACCAGTACCTTCAAATTCGAGGAGCTCAAGAGGGAATCTATGATAACAAAGCATTTCCCGCCTAACTCAAGAGTAACAGGTGTTAGATGCTTAGCTGCAGCAGACATGACAATACGTCCAACTCTTGGATTAACTGAGAGTTTAGATGTTCCATGAAAATTAAGTTTAGTTTAACTATCCATGACCCTAAACATGTTATCCATAGCCAAAATGTGGTTGATTATATGTATTTAAGGAGATGGGATGCAATTACCAGTGAAGAATATCTTGTCCCATATGATCTAATAGCTCTGCCCCAACGTCTGGTCCACCTTCAATGACTTTAATGGCATCACTGTCCAAGTGCCGAGGGATGGTATTGGCAAGAAATGATGAACATGAGGGTGCAAGCTCCGATGGTTTTAGAACTACCGTGTTTCCAGCAGATATGGCTCCAATCATCGGTTCCAATGCCGAATCTAAAGTAATGGTGATCAAAGGACTGTTGGAATTATAATCCAAACACGTTTAGGATTTAGGTTTGATTTGGTCTAATTGTAAAATAGGTGAGCCACCCTAATTTTTGGAACTAATGTTGAATGTGTTCTAGGTATGAGAATAATTCCTATTAATTAGGAGTTAGTAGAATAATGGCTAAATGGTAGGAGTTTTAGTTTAATGGGTTAGTGGAGATATTCTTGTAATGCCTATTCAGAGGCTTTTATGTTAATGTAAAAAACTAAGCACAGAGATTATATTGAGTTTTAAAAACAGAAGATTATCAATGTAGATTTTGTTTTTAGTGTTTTAATCTCTCTCTCACTCCTCTCTGTACTATCATGGTGGAATTCTAACATGGTATCAGAGCTAGGGCAGAGAGTTGAGTTGAGGGAGAGTTACAATGAGTTGAGCGAGGGGTAAAAAAAAATGTTTTTGTTTTAATTTATTTGGTGAGAAGAAAAATGTGATGAAGAAATTTTTGGTGTAGAAAAAAGATGGTTTTTATGATGGAAAAATTGTTATGGAGAAAATTGATGAAGATTTTTTGTTCAAAATATGTGGAGATCTAAATATTTTGTTACAAGTTATGGTTTTGATATTTTGTCTTGCAGGTGTTGGCTATTTTTCCTAAAAGAAAACATTGATGGTGTTATGTTATGATGATGATGATGAAGATGCAAATTATTGATTTGCATAATATGTGTGGTTAGTTAGTGGAAATAACATGGGATACTGATCTGCTAATGATGATGATGATCGTGACGATGATGATCTTTACGAAGAAGAAGAAGATGATGATGATGATGATGACAAACAAATCAAAGATGTTGTTGATTTATGATGATGAAGAAGGATGATGGATGATACAATGATGAAGATAATGATGAATTAAACATGTTTGAATTAAGGGAAGGTGTTGGAATTATAATCCAAACACGTTTAGGATTTAGGTTTGATT
The DNA here is from genome assembly GCA_023531435.1 of Papaver californicum. Lineage (NCBI taxonomy): Eukaryota > Viridiplantae > Streptophyta > Magnoliopsida > Ranunculales > Papaveraceae > Papaver > Papaver californicum. The sequence continues at coordinate 8,720,385 of JAJJMC010022854.1, forward strand.
TGGTCTAATTGTAAAACTGGTGAGTCACCCTAATATTTGGAACTAATGTTGAATGTGTTTTAGAGCGACTAGCGGGAAGATTAAAACACGGATTAAAGATTAAAAGTAATCTTTAATCGTCAAATATGAACCGCAGCCGTGCGATTATAAATTAGATTTAATCGACGAAATCCACTGTACATGATTAAAAGTAATCGCCCGACCCCGACTAAAAATTATAATCAAGCGAAGTCCCAGGAGTTCGTTTGGACTCAAACGGTGGACTAAGATTTCGTTTAAAAACACGGGCGAGATGCTAATGATTCGCATGTTGAAGCGAGAAGCTAATGCTTCACCTGCTCACACGAGAAGCTATACTACCGCTAACCTCCAAGCGCAACACCAGAGCTTCGCCTAGTGTGAGCGAGTACCTAGTATACAGTTTGCGTCCAAACAAAACTGCACAGCTTCGCCTGAGCCTGAGCGCTGTGACAGTATTTCGCCCCGTCCCAGGCGTTACTCCAGGTGCTCGCTTGCCTTATTTTTACCGTTAATATGTTACCGTTGATTTAGCCGTTGGCCTTGTATAACGACTATATTTTTACACTATATATGGAATACTAAACTCATGTCATTTTACTCAACTCATCATTGTATTTGAAATTTCTAAAGTTCCTCACAATTTAATAAGTTTGCGAATCATTAGGATTATGGCGCCAAATAAACCCCGATGTCCAATTTTTTCCACATTTGAAGATGTTACGATGTTTACAATTCATTTGTCGATATCTCAAGATTCTAGCATTGGTACCGATCAATCTGAAGAAACATTATGGTCTCGTATATTACATCGGATGAAAGAAGCAATACCTTCGATGCCACCACGTAGTTGGACCTCCCTTCAGAAACGATTTCAAATTATAAGTAAAGATATGGCACTTATGTCTGCAAAGGAGGCTGTGGAAAGGGAACATCATACTGGATGGGCCCCTGAAAATAAGGTAACTACTCATTTAATTTTGCTGATTACATTAATCTTTCAGATTGTATATCCTTTACTAAATTGAATTGAAAAACTAGATTGCAGAAGTAAAGATGCTTTTCAAGGAAGCTACTGGGAGAAGTTTTAAGCATGAAGATTGCTACACAATTATGTTAGATAATATTAAATATTCAAGACGGTCGACAGTTGTTTTGGATTCATCACAAGCTGAGTCTGATTACGACAATGTTGAGTACAACCTTGATTCACATGACTTAGATGGTTCCAGTGCCTATGAAGACCTAAGAGATATCCCTAACACAATAATCCGTCCAATGGGGAAAAAAGAGGCCAAACGACAGAAGACAGAAGGGAAAGCAAAATTTACTGAACAAACTGAAATGATGCAAAATATCTATAGAGAGCAACAAAACTTCAACGTCAAATATACAGAACAAATAGAACTGAAGAGGGCAGAGAGAGAAGCTGAGGCGGCTGCATTACTAGCTGTCAAATGCAAAGTTTGCAGAAAAACAAGCTGATTCAAATGCAAAGTTTGCAGCAAAACAAGCTAGGAAAGAAGCATAAGAGGAGCTTCGTATAATGACGATGGATCTTTCCAGGATGGACGATGTATCAAGACAGTACATCGAATTTAGGAGGGAAAATTTTTTGAAAAAAATTTTAGTTTGAAGTTTTATGATTTTATTTAGTTATTGTTAGTTTTTTTAATCAATAAATTGTTATGTTTTTAATCTCCTCATTTAATTAAAAATTTAAATTACTTTTGTTTAAAACAATTAATTCAAATACTCAGACGAACTGAACAGAACGTTGTCAAATAACAAGACCTAAATAAATAAAGATAACAACACTCTCGCTAGAATCGCGGGTACACTTACAAAAGATTTCCCCCCAAAACCTATATAGATGTTTTACATAACTTCAGTCATCGCCAGCAGATGTCCATATGTGTTCGATCAAGTCATTTCGCAAACGAAGCCCGGTCTGTTTATCGAATAATGAACGTCTGCGTTGGTCCTTTAACAATCTCGACAGTTAAGAAGTGTTCTGCCTAAAAATATTTATTGGTGCACCGTGGTTGCGTTGCTCATACTCATGCGGCCAATCACCGGGTATACGTTCATCCTCCACTATCATGTTATGTAGGATGATGACAGTTTTCATGATATATGCTAACACGTCTGGATTCCACAAACGTGCTGGTTGTTTGATGATTGCAAATTGATTTTGCAGCACACCGAAGCCCCGTTCCACATCTTTTCGACAACCTTCCTGCATAGCAGAAAATTTCTGTTTCTTTTGGGAATCTGGAGCTTAATCGTAGTCACAATAGTTGGTGTCGCTGGGTATATTCCATCACCCAGATAAAACCCCATATTGTATTGATTTCCGTTCACTGAGAAGTTAACTGCAGGTGTGGTACCGTCGATTTGATTTTTAAAGATATATGAACGGTTCAACACATTGATATCATTGTTAGAACCCGGCATACCAAAAAATGCATGCCAAAACCAAAGATCATACGACACCACTGCCTCCAGGATAATACTTTCGCTACCCTTGTACGCCGTATAAGCACCGGATTCAGCCGATGGGCATTTGTCCCATTTCCAGTGCATGCAATCAACACTACCAAGCATCCCTGGAAATCCCCTTTTTTTGTTCTCGCCAAGAAGGAATTCAACATCAGGCTCAGTTGGCATGCGCAAATATTCATCCCCGTACAATTGGACTATAACCCTGCAAAACCTACGAGTTGCTTCCGAAACTGTGGATTCCCCAATATGTAAATACTCATCAATTGCATCTGCCGCACATCCGTAAGCTAACATTCGAATTGCTGCAGTAATTTTTTGGTGAGGGGTTAATCCAAGAACACCGCATGCATCCCTTTTTTGAACAAAATAAGTATTTACTACCACAACATCACCCAGAATACGGTTGAATAATTCTCGACGCATTCTAAATCTGCTACGGAATACATTTTCCGAAAACGTCGGGTTTTGGCAAAAGTAATCTCTCCATAGAATTTTGGCACCGACATCACGGTTTCTTTCTTTATCTATACGGGTATGTGGACAGTTCATATTTGAAACAATTAACCTAGCATTGACGGCTAGGTTATTATAGTTCAATGCAAGTGAACTTTCATCTGATGAGTAATAATTATTGATATTTGATGAGTAGTAACTATTGATATTGTTATCATCATCGCCTTCAGACGAAGAAGAAGAAAATGAAGAAGAAGAAATGTGAGGAGGAATAATAGAAGAGGAACCATAGTCGTAAATGTTATTTAGAGAGTTTGCCAAAAAAAATTGGTTGGTTGTTTTGTTGGAGAAAATGATATTTTTGGTTTGTATTATGGGAGTATCCGGTGAGTTAATTTATAGGAAGCTTCATATATGATTTCGAATATTGATAAGACAACACATCCAGAGCATTTCAATGCAAAAATGAGCGTTGAACATTGTAAGAGATATTAATGGTAGGTTGGGAAGCAATGAAAGAAAAAATGGGCAGAATTCGGAGTATAATTATGATGTGAGAATACAAATATGATGTGACAAAACCAAATGTGTATTGTCTAATCAACCGACACTTCTTATCTCCCTCTATTTTCATCTGTCATTTATTACTGCCTTGTATTGTCTACTTAACCTACACTTCTTATCTCTCCCTGTTTTCATTTACAGGCTTTGTCTTGTCATCTCCATATTAAATTGTAATTTTTTCTGCCTTGTATTGTCAACTCCACCGACACTTCTGAAATACAAAGAAAACATTATAATTATTTCTGCCTTGCTTTGGTTACTTTTATAGTGTTAATTCCCTACGACTATTATTACAAAAAAATTACCGTTGGGGTTGGGTATTCTAAGCATGCCTTTAATAGTGTCTTAGATTAATTCATATAAACGACAAAGTTAAAAAAAAAATCAGAGTTTTGCTTTGACACTACAAAACATAAAAAGTTTCAAAAGTAATTTGAAAAGACAATTCATATTTGAAAAAACAAATCATCAATAGGAGTTGGATCTTGGTGGGATAAACAGAGGCAAAGATGGTCTGACATTATGCATAAGAAATTCTCAAACTACCCATTAGAATATGGATTTCTTAACTTTTTTTATAAATCATTTAATTGAATCGAAAATGCATACATTAAAAAATGAATATATTAAAGGAAATGAAATATAATAAATAAGTAGATTACACTTAAACACTTAAGTATACCTATTATGAAACCTTAAGCATTGGCTTGTAGGACGACGGGGACGACGTTCTTCACTTCCTAGGAGAATAATCAACATAAAAGGATTGTATTCTTCCATCACCCTTAGGATCTCGAAATGAGGTTTGTACATGAAATCTGAATGTTTCCATCTTGTCCATTCCTCCAGAGATCTGGAAACAACTTCATCATCAGTTTCATTCATAATTCTTCTTTCATTCACCTTAGCGGTTAAAGAAGAAAATTATAGTACTTGCTTCGTGATTTGCACATATCGACAGAAAAGACCTGCTCTGTTCCGGTTGCATGCTCATTGAACCATTCAACGTTCATGACCCCTTGCTGGATAATGCAATACTATGTTTCGACATATGGATAAATCTTCTTCTAGGGTAAAATTCTCTCCATTAAGCCTAAAATTTTCGTAACCTGACATTACATAAAAACAAAATATTAGAAAGTTTCTCCAAAATGTAAAATATTTGGATTTGAAATGGGAATGATAGATATAATTTATTTATTTATAGGTGTATCAGAATACAAATTATAGCCGTTGATAAGCGGTAACAATTCAGAACGGTAAGAAAACGGTTTCAAAATTGAAAATCCTAACTTTTTAAATAATCTGAACATTTTGTACTTGGTCACCAATGTAAGGAATGACAATACACGGTCACCATTTCAACGCAAAAATCAGCAACACAATGAAAGGAAAAAATGTCAGAATTTCGAATATAGATATGAGAAAGTAATTGGAAATATTGTCGTTCAACTAACAATTCAAATATGATGTGAAAATACCAAATTGCATAAAAGAGGAAGTTAAAAAAAAAACAGAGTTTTTAATTTAACACTACAAAACAGAAATAGTTTCAATTATATATTGAAAAGACAATTCATATTTGAAAAAACTAATCTTCAATCGGAGTTGGATCTTGGTGGGATAAACGGCGGCAAAGATGGTCTGACATTATGCATATTTGATCCAATTGTTGATGAAGATCCCTGAGCCATTGTCATAGACGTTGGTGGTGGCATATTCTGAGCATATGTGGCAAACCCAAGCGGTTGTTGTTGACGAAAATGGGTAAGATTGCTGTTCAACAAGGAATTCTCATTTCGGAGGTTGTTAATTTCAACGTCTTTTCCCATCAAATACTCCATCCGATCCTTAGTTTCAGCTAAAGTAAAATCACGCAACTCTTGCGTAAAATCAGACAACTCTTGAACTAAATCATAAGCCGCGACCTGGGATGAAAAAAAATAGATTAACTATTGAACTAAAATTTATAATCTATATTCAAATTTACAAGGCTTTGTTGAATACTTACGTATGGTAGTTGTTGTGGGGGAGGAATGGGTACATGTTCACGACGACGTGGGATATTGTGTTTGATACGGTCACCATTATAGCCGTAGGTTTTGATAGACACATTTTAGTGTCTAAATTGCACCTTAATTTCTAGTGAGTTAGTATTCGATTGTGTGTCTATTACGTGTTTTTATGCTGTTGTAGGTACATTAGAAGAATAAAGATTTGTGGAAAAATTGGCTCAAAAAGTGTTCAAAGCACCCGGGAAAATGGATCAAGGCACCCACACTTTGGATTGGGGCACCCTTGGATCGGGCTGAGCTGGATCGGGTCAACCCAGCGAGCCAGCGAGTCAACCCAGCGAGCCAGCGAGTCAACCCAGCGAGCCAGCGAGTTAACCCAGGATCGGCCGATCCAACTCATCGAGAGTTCCTGTTTCAACGGGAAAAGGATTTGTTGCGATTTTTGGGTTG
>JAJJMC010022854.1:8732718-8778282 GCA_023531435.1 Papaver californicum
CAGTCATACTATCACGTCTACACCATAGGGAAGGGACATAGAATAAAATTCTCTGACTGTTTCCTTTAACCCACCATAAATTAGTTGTCTCATTCAAAACCTTGATCTTGGGATTTCCAGTCAACAAGGTTGAGTATCCTTCATGGCAAGTTTGTTTAATGAGCTTAATCCCCATCCCCCTCGATGCAATAACAAACTATCTCTTTAGATTATCCTTTCGTCAAAGGATCCACTAATTTTTCTCTTGACTTCACTAAGTCTACAAAAATCACTTCATTAGAGAGTAGTTGTCTTACCGAATTAGCCGTCTCCGAGTTTTTCTAGACTTTGCCAATTGCTCATTTACTTTAGAAATACATAGTCAATTGAGTTCAGCAATGGTGGCCACAGGCTTCGGTCACAGAGGAATTCCTTCCAAAAAAAGGATTTATCTATTCAACTTCCTCTCATGCTTTAAATTAAGCGAGCGAACTTTGATTTCATCTCAGTCGAGTTCCTCATGTTTGTTGGAATATTTCCAACTATTGATACAACTTAAGAGGTGGGGAGCAGCCCTCTTCTCACCCTCCACACTCGACACTTTCAGAATCTCTCTGCGAATTGCACACATAGGCTAAGACTCTCCAAAGCCTGAAATCACAACATCTCTTAAAGTCAGTCCAATATGTATCATGCACATACACAATTTCAAATGTACCTCGAGTACTGCAAATTTTTGATCAGATCATCCCACTAATTCTTATGGGGTCACAAATGTATTTGTACACCGAATTCACTGCACATTTACAAGACACATTAAACTATCGAGTTTGACAAAGACTATTTCCGTCCGAATTTCTTCTGGTTCCAATGATCCTTTAGATCATGTTTGTCTACAACAACTTAGTCTTTCAATCAAATCATAAAAGTCACATGTTTTCTAGGTGGTTGTAAAGCATATAAAGGCATATACAAGATACATGTACTAAATACTAGTATGATCATTACATTTTCCTAAAAAGGTTAGTGCCATATATATCACATATTTGAAATTAAATATGTACCTCAAGCATCCCAATTCTCTTGTCCTTTGATCAGAGCATCCCTGTGATTCTCCGGGATTAAAATGGGAAACATGCACACCTATTTTACAAGACACATTAAACACATTTGACAGAAACTATATAATCAAAATTTGATTTTGGTTCCTTCTGGTCCTTTAGACCACGTCAACAACATATTTGTTTCCTGTCAAACTTTAAACAACACAAATTTGTTAATGGTTGTAAAACACATAATAAATGCATATTAAACATATGCATCTTCAATAGATTTAGTGTAAATACACTTATCAGAATTCATTAGTGTCACATCACTAGAAATCATCATCATCACATAATAATATTGTTAGGTCAATGACTTATTGCTTGGTTCAAGTCAAGTATATGTAGGTGTAGTCAGTTTGTATCTTTACCCCCTAGCGTTAACCAAACCCTTAAGGTTTGTCCACCTTTGACTAACCATTTAAGTATACTTCCTCACTATCCATCTAATGTAGCATACTGATAATAATGAAAAACAATGCCTGGCTATTAATTTTAGTGTCACGTGAGTATGTGCCAAGTGATCATTACTTTATTATATAACAACAATTTCACAAAGTCAAGCATCTGTCTAACCTATTTTATCTCGTGTGAGAACCCGACCTCAGAAGACTGCTGTCGAGAACTCAACATCCTCAACAATAAAATTTATTTTATTCAAATGTTGTTAACTTCAGAACTTACAAGTTATTGTAGTACAGTTCTGGTGATCATATGCAATGATTTGCTAAAGAAAATCGACTCTTCATTCTCACCTTAGACCCCCACAATTGAGGTCTACAGGGTATGACACATATAAGTTTAGGGTCTTCTATAAATATGCTTGAGAAATCAAACAAACACTTGTTTCCATCTTATACCCCCCACATTTGAAGCATAAGGGCCCCCACAGTTATCAAAATTTCTCAACATAAGAAACTACAATTATGTGTCCTTTAGGTTGCATCTAACTAAGAAACACCATATAATGATACTCTATACCAATATTATGATATAACATGTTCATGATTCATTCTCAATTCATTGACGATATTCCCTTTTATCTACTATTGTCTTCTTATATTAAGCTAACACTCAAAGCATCACAAGACCATATTTCTAAGTATAACATTTCATAATAACTTAGGTAGATAGCATTTGACACTAGTTTTAAATCGCAATGCACATATTGAGAATGATATCATAATTTGATTAATGTCCATACCTGACAAGCCTTGCACATCATTACCTATTTCTTCAATTGCTTTGATAGTTGAGTTGTTCATGAAAATGCTTTTGCATCTTTCCCATTCTTGGTAGAAGATAAAACATGTCTTTTTTGGAGCACACGTTCCAGCACTTTCGACATTTATCAACCAATTCTTTTTATCATCTTCATTGAAAAGTAAAATTACTTAACACAATAAGAATGTCAATTGTTCCATTCAAATTTGAATAAACAGTTCTATATTCCGAGGAGATAAGCACACAACTAAAAACAGAAGTTATCAAAGATTAACACTTAATTTATCATTCAATTTAAGATGATAAAACTTGTTCCCAACTAGGATTCAAAAAATTGGTTGATACTCTCGTTCGACATAGGTAATATCAAATTATAAATAGATAATAAGTGTTCATCTTATCAATTTTAATACCAAAATATAGTTATCAAGTTACTTAAATCTATCTCCACATTAGACTATCACAATCATCACAATAAGTAACAAAATTTGGTAATAAAACACCCAAACACTTTTGTGTACATACATATCAATTAAAACACATGTGTTCGCTTAACCTTCTTGTTGCACTAGTTACTAAAAGATACTTTATACTTCACTATCCATATGACTATGGTACACTAGTATATTATGATTCTCATATTTTTAACAAAAGGTAACATATTCGAAATGATTTAGAAATCACCATTGAAATTGCTAATGCACAATTGTTAACCAATCATGTGATTCACGTCAATTGATACCACACAAAGCATATATAATCAAAGTGATGTATAACATAATGCACAATTTATACACAAGTGATTCAACATCTCATTATTCATTAGCAATGTGATACTAATCTAACACATAAGAGATTATCACTTTAAGTCATAAAAATCAATTCGTTACTTGCTCTAATTTGTTTATGAGAAACATTTCAACTAAATTGAAATCTCAAGTCTATTATGGATAAAAGCACTTACTAGTACCGGTTTTTATATTATATCCAAGGTGACAAAGTACCACTATAAATGGTTGCAAGATCTCATACTAATCTAGAGTTAGATACAATGATTGATATTCTTGACAAACATGCACAACATCTTTGCAAATACCATATCTCACAAACCACAAGTCCGAATCAAAAAATTAAATATGCATTTGAAGATAACATATAGATCAACAAACTTTATCTGGATCACCATTTCAAAAAACTCATACTTACACCAGAAAAACTAATTTAGTCAACAATATTTTTCTGCCCGTCAGAATTTTTCAGGAACGTTTCTCAGTTTTTTAAAATATCTAAAAAATACTTTTACAACTCCAAAATTTTTGAATTTTGGTGTGGGTAACTATCAGGATGTCTATTATACTCTATTAAAAGGATTCATCGAAATTCCTTCTAAGTTAAGATATATACTTGAAACTCTACAGCTGCCCAGAAAACTCAATTTTATTTTTTTCACTTCAAAATTAACATCCTTAATTTTCTAATAATAATATCATTAAAGATTCACAAATCGATCGTTCATTTATAATTACTACTAAATCATAATGTCTTAAGATTGTTGGGTGCAATAATCAAAAATGAAGAAAATCAAATAAACAAAGATTGTTGATACTTAACTCTTAAGGGAAGTGATTCGTCAAAACGGATGAGCTCCTCGTATCTCCGCAACATCAAGATGGTATGTAACAAAACTTTGAAAAAAACAAAGTGAGTCACGTGTTCAACACGCTGTCCTTAAGACATTAGCGCCGACGACACTCAAAAGTGATGTTATAGCCTCCACAGGGCGGATCACACCCTACTACACCTACTACTAGCACTCGTAGTAGATGCTCAACTTGAGCTTGACAACTCAGAAAAACCCTTTAAAAAAATCTCAAAAAACTTAAGAAAGATAATAATAAATTATTATTCTATTGGTCTCTCCAAAAATATGGAGAAACCATTTTTCTTTGGATGTCAAAATAGGTTGAGAAAAGTTTGTTTATATAATCTCTTAATATAACTTAAGAAGTGGAAACTCTCCGGTGTGGGACTAAAGTGTTTCATTCACAAAAGAAAACAAAGAAAAAACCAAAACATGTAAAGTGACCAATAGGTCAGGAACTCGAACCCAAATAACACAATCTTTTATATTTTAATAAAAGATTTAAAACTCATTTGTTTAGCCATTGTTTTCCAACAATCTCCCACATGAATGAAAACCTCAGTAAAACATGAAAAACACAAATAGATCTTGATAAACCAACACCCTAAATACCATGACCCGACTTGACTGAACATACAGATGGACCGTGCGTGTGTTGAAATTATACTAACCATTTCAATGTCCTCTTCTTCACATAAAAATATGCTGACCCTAGGGTCATACTATTAATTGCATAAATTATAATAGTTGTAAATTGGATGCTCACAGATGCATCTGACCAAAAAATAAAACGTGTTGTGCTTGATTAGAGCAAAACTTAGACGTGAATTGCCTAACAGTCTCCGCTGCTTCCAGCTTAAAATTTACATGTATTATAAAAAGCCACAAGTAAATAGGTTTTAAGAATATTAGCATCAGGTAGAAACTGAAGAATGAAGACCTAATGAGTTTAAGTATACTGATTGTTGGGAAATAAAAGGAGGACGACACGTGTAAGACGATTAACGAAGGAGTCAGTAGTACTAAGAAGAATGAGAAGCACACAATCAAAGCCATATCAAAGGATCGAAAAAAGACAGATGTGAAAGACTGAGTAAATCCCTGCATGTTTGACACATAAGATCGGGAAAGTAATATCACACTGATCGAAATAGATAGCATTAAATGCTTATTGAACGGGAAAGTAGGAGTACTGATGAATGAGGAACGGGAAAGTAAGAGTAATAATGAACGTGGAGCGGGAAACTAAGACAATAATTACTTTTACCACATGCTTGACACATATGATCGGGACAAAGATGATTCTCAAAGAACGAAGAGTACGTGTTAATCATACAAGGTAACAGACCAAAAAGCAAAAAGCATGACCTGTCAACCGTACAATCATCCCGATCCAAAATAATAAGGAGAACGAAAGAGGGCATCGGGACAAGAGGGACCCATTAGATAATCTATAAATAGAAGAGAGCATTCAACAGAGAAGGGGTCGGAAAATTAAGAGAAAAATAGGCTAAGGAAGAGTAATCGAAGAAGAAGAAAAAAGATCATTAGGTATGTATTCATTGTGTAATATACAATTTAAAAGTTCCATGATCATGATTCATCTTGGGTACTTAAAAAGATTACGAATTTGAAACTGTAATTTGATCATATATTTGATTTGTAAATAAATGGTTAATTGAAACCATTCTCATTAATTGATTTTAAAGAGGTTTCTGTGTATCAAAATGTTAGTTAAAATCTTTATATTTACTGTTTTTCATCAAATCATTGGTTGTTGATGTCAATAGGAATTTTGGCATAAACAATTTGGCGCTAGAAACAGGGAATGGGTTAAAGGATTTATCCTACCTGTTCATGAAAAATGGATTTATCTGTTATATATGTATTTCAAAAGTAAAGAAATTTAGTATAAAGAATTTGATAGTTTTATGCAACATTTTGGCTTAATTTAACTTTAGCCAGCAAGTGATTTCTTTTGCATAATAACCTTTATATGATATGAAAAATGGAAATTGTATGTCATTGAAAAGAAAAACTTTTAAGTTTGAATGGATCTATTTATGTTTGATTTCCTATTATACGCCTTTTAAAAGATTCATGGTAAATAATACAAATTATTTTACTAAATGTATAGATATATTTTTAGAAGATCAGAAAACTAGTTTCTGTCACCTTCTTTATTAAATAATCTGTTGAGAAATTGTATGGCTAACTTTTAAAAGATCATTAGAATTCAAGGGAAAAAAGGAAATAATCAAGAAACAAAGAATCCAGAAGAAATATGTCTCAAGAAGCAGGCTCTGGAAATCAAGACAGTAACGACAGGCAAAGGGAATGAGAGAGTGAGCCAGAACAACAACAGAGTGATGTAGGAAATCATTCACCTATCCATGAATTAACACCAAATACCATATCTCAAAATCAGTCGTCACATCATGAGAATTCAAGAAATGATGTAAATTATCTTCAAAATCTAATGAAAGAATGAATGAAATAAGAAGAGAACAAAGGGCCAGTCATAATCAAATCGAATTATTAACCAGAGAAAATCAAGCTTTGAAAAATGCGATTCAACGTGAGCAAAGACAAGATGCAACAGGGTCACGAAGTCAAGAAGCAATTTCTGGAAGGCGTGCACCCAGAAATGAAAAGGAAAATCAAGATCAGAGAATGGTATTAGTAGGATCATCATCACGGGCTAGGAGGCAACGGGAAAATCAAGAAATTCAACGTGCACAATGGCAAAAATGCATTGAAGCAATGGAGCAAATGAAAGAAGAGATAAAAGGATTAAAAAATAAAGAAGGGGGAAGAATAGAAGAGGTGCTGAAAGAAGCCAAGCGCACACCGCTGGCTCAGAGTTGACATGTGTTCCATTGCCAAGAGAATACAGTATCCCTGTATTTGAATGTTATGATGGTACGAAGGATCCGACCTCACATTTAAAATATTATAATCGAGTGATGTCACGATGGGACGGACACGAAGCAATAATGTGTCGATGCTTCCCATCAAGTTTGAAAGGTTCAGCATTATTATGGTATGACAGATTGCCAGAAAGTTCCATTCAATGTTATTCACAATTAGTGAGGAAATTTCTCGAAGCTTACATGTACAACAAGCCCGTTGGAGTAGACAGATTATATTCCCTTACATCGTGGCTAGAAGAAACGATTCGGTCATATACGGCCCGATGTCATACAATTTGTCAAGTAATTGGAGATGTAGATTCAAGTACAACGATCAATCATTATAAGTGGGGAATCGCTGATCGGAGATGTCAATTTTTTATTGAAATTCATCGTAACAATCCCAAGACCGAGGGACAGCTCAGGGAAATAATAGAAACATGTGCAAGACTACAAGATGTGCAAGAACAAGGTCCAAGAAGTAATTCACGAAATCAAAGAAACATGAAAAGGACAAATTCAATCGAAGTATCACCAGAACAAAAAAAGAAATTCCCTCATAAATCTGAACCAAGGGAATCAAAGCGCCCGCGACAAGGGGATAATAAAAATTTTGTTCAGCGATTTCAAGAAAGAGTGTTCACAAAAGTCAATATCTCATATTCTGAATTATTCGAAATCATAAAAATAAACCAGATTTTCAGTGGCCACCATCAGAAGGCAATCAGCCTGAGTTCACACAACGTTCGAAAGATTATTGTGAGTACCACTGTTATAAAGGGCACACAACAGATAATTGCAGGAATTTTATTATACTGGTACAAAAAATGATAGATGCAGGAGAGTTGAAAGAATATGTTCAAAGGCCCGAACCAATAACAAGATCCGACAAAGGCAAAGAAGTGCATATCCCATATAACGAACACACCATTAATATGATATCATTTTCAGAAAAAAGAGATACAGATATGAACGCTGCAATCAATAAAAAGTTGTGCAAGAGGATTCGAGATCATGAAATTTTTAAAGTATCAGGAAGGATAATGGAAGCTTGGGAAGACTGGATGGCATCCCCTTTAACTTTCTCAGCACAGGAAGTAAATCAAGAAATTGAGATGCACAATTATCCTTTGGTCCTTACATTGCTAATGTCAGGATGGAACGTTAGAAAAATTCTTTTGGATGGGGGTAGTTCCTTAAACGTGTTGTTTCATGACACATTTTACAAAATGGGACTCACAAAAGATCAATTAATCTCGTCCCGATATGTTATTTATAGGTTCAATGGAATGGCTTCAAAACGTGAAGGAGATATTGATTTGCAAGTATCTGCTGGACCAATTAACATCATGATAAGATTCAGCGTAGTAGATGCTCCATCCCCGTACAATGCAATAATCGGGAGACGATGGTACACCAGCTGAAAGGTGTAATTTCAACTTATCATCAATATTTGCGGTTTCCGACACCGCAAGGAGAAATGGAGATTAAGGGAGATCAAGATGATGCGAAGTTTTGTATAATAGCGGAGGTAAGAATGCATGAAGAACGGGAACAACAACAGCGTGAAAGGAAGAAAAACCGTAAGATCGAAGCAAAGGAAGAGGAGATAAATCAGTACTTGAAAAGAAACATCGAACAAAAAGCAACAAATGAATTAGGAGAAAGCAGTAAGAATCAAGAAAATTCAACAAGTCAGCAGTTCGAAGGACCCTCATAGCAATTAAAGGGAACTCCAACTTCAATCAGGAATCCAAAACCAATTTTCATTTCTGTAGAAGAAACTAAAATTATAAATATTGGAACTTCAGAATGGCCTAAACAAGTGCTAATTGGAACATTGATGAAAGAAGACATGGAGCAAAGTTTAATCAAGCTACTTTGTGATTTTGTAGATATATTTGCATGGAAGATGGAAGATATGCCCGGGATAGATCCAAGTATTGTAAAACATGAATTACAAATACGTCCCGATGCTATACCATTTCGACAACGGATACGAAAGGTTGCACCGGAGTATCACGATCCAGTCGAAAAAGAATTAGCAAAGCTTTTAAATGCAGGATTCATTCGTGAAGTGCGATATCCAACATGGATTTCTAATATGGTGATCGTTCCAAAAAAGAACGGTGGAGTAAGAATCTGTATAGACTTCACCAACTTAAATAAAGCATGTCCAAAAGATAGTTATCCACTTCCCAACACTGATCAGTTGGTAGATGCTGTAGAAGGCCATGAGGCATTATCTTTTATGGATGGTCAGTCGGGATACAACCAGATTGCATTTGCAGAAGCTGATCAAGAACACACAACGTTCTTCACTCCCCGGGGGTTGTATTGCTATACCAGGATGCCGTTTGGATTACGAAACGCGGGAGCAACATATCAACGATTGGTTGATGCAATATTCAAACCTTGGATCGGACAAATACTAGAGTTTATGTGGATGATATGTTGGTAAAGAGCAAATTATCTATCAATCATCTACAATACCTCACTGAAACTTTTGGTGCATTACGAAAATACAAGATGAAAGTTAATCCGGAGAAGTGTACTTTTGGTGTTACTTCGGGACGTTTTTTGGGTTACTTGGTTACAAAAAATGGAATTGAAGTTGATCCATCAAAGATTCAAGCAATAACAGACATGCCATCACCCAACAGCATTAAAAGTGTACAAAAATTAAATGGATGTTTGGCTGCTTTAAGCAGATTTATTGCCAGATCATCATAACGGTGCAAACTCTTTTTTGATGTACTCAAGAAGAAAAATAAATTTGATTGGAACGATCGATGTGAACAAGCTTTCCAAAACATAAAAAAACATCTGGCTACATTGCCAGCATTACAGAAACTGGAACCTGAAGAAATATTAACTTTGTACATAGCAGCAACGGAAGATGCAATCAGCGCAGTGATGGTACGTACTAATGAGAAAATAGAAAAGCCAATATATTATATCAACAAAACTCTTAATTCTGCAGAAAGAAATTACACAAAAATCGAACAACTCATTTTATCATTGGTCTTTGCCACTCAGAAGTTACGTACTTATTTTCTCACACATTATGTTCGTGTCCCGAGCAAGGCACCGTTACAATCAGTATTAAAGAATACAGGAAAAGTAGGAAGGATCGCAAAATGGAACGCGCAGCTAGAACAATTCAACATCATTTATGAGTTGCAAACCGCACAAAAATCTCAAGTTTTAGCTGACTTCCTTGCGGATTTCCCGATTGAAGAAGAATACGAAATTCAAGGTCCGGTAGGTGGAAAAAAAGAAATTAACTTATTTAAAACTTTTTCATTAAAAATTTCATCACATTAATAATTCATTTTTTTTTATCTATGTTAAAGGATTACCAGGATGTGAGGAAGAGGACCCACAAGATATTCTGAATTCAACAAACTCTCAAAGGTGGAAGTCTTTGTTGATGGGTCCCGAAACAAAGAAGGAGGAGGAATTGGCATTGTGATTACTGCACCAATGGGAGGGCGAATGACACACTCATTCCGTCTTGAGTTTGAAGAACATACAAACAACATAGTAGAATATGAAGCTGTGGTTCATGCTCTAAAACTCATCATCGAGCTAGGAATCAGCAATGTTCGACTCACAAGTGATTCACAGTTGGTAATTCGACAAGTCAAATTAAAATATCAAACACTTGATGAAGATTTAGTACAATATAAAAACCTTGTTCAAATCTTAGCAAATCAAATCCCAAACATTATTTTTCGGCATCTGTCCCGAGACAAAAATCGACATGATGATGCACTGGCATTCATTTCCTCCATGGTAAACGATCCTAATATCACAGCAATAAAAGTCGGAAGAATATATGAACCATCTATCCAGATAAAAGCACTTCATAACATAGAAGGAGATGTGATAGAAGAAATTAATGATCCCGCAATACAAAATGCCCCATCTATGCCTCAACAAGTAGATGATCAACCAAGTGAACCAGATTGGAGGATTCCGATTCATCAATATCTACAAGATAACATATTGCCTTCAAATTCTAAAGAAGCAAGAAAAATTCAACTCAAATCGGATAATTACCAGCTTCGGGATGAAATTTTGTATCGTAAATCATTCCTCGGGCCATTGTCCCGATGCTTATCACAAAAGGAAGGAATATGGATACTCAAAGAAATACATTATGGAGATGCGGGAAACCACAGTGGAAGGCATTCACTCGCATTAAAGGCTAAAACCCAAGGTTATTATTGGATATCCATGCTTAAGGACTCAGAAAACATGGTACGAAGGTGTGAAGAATATCAACAATTCGCAAAGAAAATCAAAGCACCTGCCACAGAGCTTAATTCTATACTCAGTCCATGGCCATTTGCGAAATGGGGAGTATATATTGTTGGTCCGTTAGTTGAAGGGACCAAAAAGAGAAAATACTTAATAGTGGCCACCGATTATTTTACCAAGTGAATAGAAGCTAAAGCATTAGCTCGGATCAGAGATTCCGATGTGTTCACATTTTTATTTAAAAATATCATCTGTAGATTTAGGATTCCAGCAGCCTTAGTTTTTGATAATGGACAACAATTTCAAGGAAAGAACATTGATATGCTGTTTGAAGCATATAACATTCAGAAACACAAATCCACACCATTTTATCCCCAAAGTAATGGACAAGCTGAATCCACAAATAAAACAATTGCAATAAATCTGAAGAAAACATTGGATGGATATTACAAACAATGGTGTGAACAATTGCATAATACATTATGGGCGTATCGTACAAAAGAAAAGAATCTACTGGAGAGTCACCATTCCTTCTTACCTACGGGACAGAAGTAGTTATACCAACAGAAGTCATTCTACCTACAACTAGAACAGAAGCATGGGAGAAAAATCTAAATTCATATTTAATATTACAAAAGTTGGATGATTTGGAAGAAAAAAGAGAGGTGGCACTCCAGAAAATGTAGAATTATCAAAGAAGGTTGGCACGGGATTACCACAAAAGGGTCAAGTCACGAAACTTTGTCCAAGGACAATATGTTTTACGACAAATCCCAGAATACCATCGGGACAAAGTGCTGGAAAGTTCGCACCAACCTGGGACGGTCCGTGCGTAATACAAGCATCAGCCGGACAAGGATCATATTATCTTCGGAATATGCAAGGAGACATCTTACAACATCCATGGAACGCACAATACTTAAAGCTTTATTATCCATGATTAATAACACAGCTATGGTGGCCAATACAAGTATCAAAGTCTTTATTCAATACTTTATCTAATAATAAATTTCTTTATGAAGTTATACTTAAAATAAGAATCAATTCCAGGAACATCTTATTCTGGAAAACGCTACGATTGGCGACATAATCAAAATTCAAATCCAGGAACACCTTATTCTGGAAAACGCTACGATTGTCGATATAATCAAGATTCAATTACTCTAGGAACATCATATTCTGGAAAGCGCTTACGATTACCGATACAATCGTAATATCAACAAAGAGGTAAATGTCCTTATAGAATTTTAATAATTCAGAAATTCTAATAAAGAAGGAATACCTAATTTATGGTTATCATTTTCATAGTACGTTCGGGACCAACCCTGTATCTTACCCCTGGCCCGGGTTTGTTTCGTATATGTGGGATCTCGAATTACATGTTTTGAGGTATATATACTTCGATCCATTGTACTCATGAAACAATATGATTAACCTAAAGAATTCATAAATATCATCTCTTATGCAGGGACAATATTAAGAACATATCCAAGCACAATAGCGGAAAATCACAAAATGATGTTTCCAACTACAGTATGTCAAAATTCAAAATACAAAAGGATCGGGATACAAGAAAAGAATATCAAAAGATGAAGCTATGAGCATTAGAGCAAAGAACAAGTACAACTAGGCTTCGGAATTGGAGCGTCGGGACGGTTGAGGAGGAACTATCGGGACGGTAGCGCGACCATTCAAAACAGAAGGATCGGCTTGAGCACGATCCAAGGCAGAATTAAATGACATTGCAATTTTTGCCTTGGCATCTTGTCTCACCCAGATTATATAAGCATGCATGTAATCAATTTCTGATGAAGATCTTTAATTTTTTGCTGATCTTTTTCTACTTGATCTTTTTTAACATTTAATTCTTTTAATAACTCTTCATATCTTGATTGTACTTTTATAATTTCCTGTTCACGAGCTTCGCGTTTCAAAGTTTCAGCGTTCAACTGAGATTGCAAATCCCGAAGCTTTATTACACTCAGAGCTACGTTCTTCTCTGAAGTCTTCAACTCTTCAGTAATATTTTCTATTATGTTATTTGCAATATTGAGTTCAGCTCCTGCTACTGTTGCTCGTGCATTAGCTTCGTTGATCTTCTTTTCTAGCCCTGAAAACCAGAATAAGTATCAGATAAACCATATAATACCCTCAATAAAACAAGCATGTAACTCAAGCATATACCTCTAGCTACAGACTTAAACTCTGCTTCTTTAAGGGTTAAAGTTTTCAGAGCTTCCTGCTATTTGGATTCAGCTCTATTACGTCTCCAAGTATTCAACTCAATATTATCGGACAACTGTGCTAATTTCCCTTTAACCAATTCCATTTCCATATTTACTTCTCTTGCATGATTGTTCAACTGAGTCATCCTACGCTGGAACCTAAACAGGGATTCCAAGTCTCCCACTGATCCTATGAATGAATTTTAAAACTTCAAAAAAAAAATAAAAAAAAATGGTACGAACCTATAGAGGTACGAACCCAAAATAAGTACGAACTAAGAGGTAAGGAACGAACCTTGATTCTGACTTTGAAGTTTTTGATTTTGATCCTCAAAATTTTGAAGTTGTTGCTGTTGCTGTTGTTGTTGTTCTTGTTGCTGTTGTTGTTGTTGTTGTTGTTGTTGTTGTTGTTGTTGAAGTTGATGTTGAAGATAGTTATTTTGCTGCTTGAGATTTTCAATTTCTTGCTGCAAATCATCATTTCCGCGTTTCGCCTTCGTTGCTTCGTTCTTTAACATCAGCTCCATCATTGTGGCCCGAGCCTTATAAAACTTGTACGCAGCAAATGTGCAATCGGTACCATATTTAAGCTGAGCAAGAGCTTGCTGTGGAAAAGAATACGATGGACCCTCTGCGACAGTCAGAACTTCATTTAAAGAAGAAGGAAGAGTAAGTGGGAACGATTGATCGAAACACTCGCTCTCGAACCAAGCGTCCCAAGCATCCCCAGTGGAACAACACCAAATGAAGTCCGCAGCCTTGCCATTGTAGAACTATCAGATTTCAATGGATCGTGACATACAGAAGTATTCAGAAATCCTTTAGAAATAAACCACTGAAAAGCTTCGTCTTCATCACCAGCAAGAGTGATTCCTTCATTCACTTCAGAGAAGAACCATTGAGTAGAAGGTTCAGCATCAGGCATGTCAACATCGGCACTATCAGCATTAGTGGCAGATTGAACTAATGTCCCGATGGGTGCGTTTGATTCATGAATAACTCCAGAAGCATTTTCATCCATAAGGAGGCTCGGGACATTAGGGACATCTATAGCTGAAAAACTAGGAGCTATGTTTTCAACATTCGCTTCTTCAGAAACTTCATTTCTCTTTTCTTCCACAACAACATCAACAACAACATTTTCTTTTTCAGTATTCTCTTCAACTGTAACAACTTCGTTCACTTCCTCAATATTTTCTTCTTCAACAACAATATCATCTGCTTCTTCTTGAGGTAATCCAGTAAAAACTGTTATTGTACCACTACTTGAAGCGATTGGCTCTATGTCAAAGGTATAAGGAAGGGGAGAAAGGGAATCATAAAGGCCGGTGGGAGCAGCAGTGGTAGGAACAGCTTCAGAAATAGATTGAGCTATTGAAGGCTGGTCTGAAGAAATAATTGGCTCCCCCACGCTAACAGGAACAACATTGATGATGACGTGCTGTCCCAAAACTTCTGCTTGGACCGAACCTTCAACGTCCTGCCCGCAGCAACGATAAGAGCGGAACTGCTATTCCCTTCAACAAAACAATCTCTAATCTCCCCTTCCTCTACTTCAGAAGGGTACAACGGTCTTTTTAGTTTCTTCTTCTTCTTTTCAGGGAAAACCAATTTTCGTTTTCCCCTTACCTTCAATAACTTCTTCCTCAACTCTTGGCCTACCTTCAACGATCTGAATACCAAGACTTTGGCGAGGAGGAGGAACATCGGTTTGAAGTTCAGAATCGGGTTCAACCTGAAACACAAACATTTGTCCTGTAAGAAAAAATTCAATGGTAGTTCGGGACAATATTGAAATAAAGAATAATACGAACCTTATAATCAAACTTGAAGTCATCAAAATTTAACCGCCAATGACAATAGCTTGGGAAACGTCTCCGAAGTCCTTGAATTTCATCTTTGGAGATGTTACCGAAAACCCAAGGACCTTCAATTACAATTGGAGTGCGATACCACTTATAGTCATGAACATGACGAATTCTTTCTTTTGTGGGAAAATCAATTTTGGTATGGGGAATAAATTTGATTTTGGGATCGTCGACCTCATGTAATAAGGGAAATCCCGAAAGACACTTGCGAATAGAGCTAACGCTCCACTTCACGAAATTCCTGTTAGTAATGCAATCTCCGTATGTAGTATGACAATTTTCAACGGTATAACTGTCACATTCTGTAAAATCCGGAACGTAGCAAGTAAGATTAGTCTGCCCTTCACTTCGGAGGCTACACTCATCAAGGATACGCCACCAATTTCCATTGTATTGAGTAATGGATCGAGCAAGTCCATGAGGAGAATCACCACGAGTTGCAAGAACTTCATATTGAAAAGGATTTTCTTCTTCATATAATGGAAGACGAAGTCCGGCCTCTAAAACACCAGCAGAAATTAATAAACAATTGGGAGAATAGTTAAAGCTTTGCATCGCTCCTAAAGTTAGTACGTCAGTATTTTTGTCATAGAATGAGACTTTAAATCCATCAAGATCATGTCTTCTCTTAAAAACTTCAATGTTCATCGACCGGTAACTATAAGTGGCATGAGCCCGCTAATTTCTGGGGGCAGGATTAGCGGTTATAGAAGCCTCAGGAGCTGGATTACGAACAGACCGAGACACAGCATATCTAGAAGAAGGAACTCTTGAAGATCTTCCAGTTTCTTGGTGATCACCAGCAGCATTGGGATTTCTGGAAGACATAACGTTTTATCTGAAAAGAAAATTTCAAAGGATCAATGTGTGAAGGAATCATCATAGATCATAAAGAAACAATCATAAAAATCAAAAAAATAATTATCAGTTCAATCATATCTGTTAAAAGCTAATCATGGTTAAATATTAAAGTAAGATACTAGAGGTAAAAATCCTCAACATACCTGGAGAAAGAAGATAAACAATTACTTGATCAAAGGTAAAATAAATGTGATTGATGCTAAAAGCTCCTGAACAGTTGGGAGAACGAAAGTATTTGAAATTTCAAGGAAGATAAAGAGCAGCAACTTTAAGAGGTAAAAACAGAAGTGGAAAAGACTGCATCGTATTTAAAGCAAAGAATAGAAACCGTCACAATTTGAAAAGGCATTAATCAAGGCAAAGATTTGATTTCCTCGAAAAAAGGTAACTGACACAAACGTGATAATATAAGTTACTGCTTGCGAAAAGTTCGCATAACGTGTGAAAAGAAGTAATGGTAAAGCGGAAGGTAATAATTGTTCTTCTACTTTTTTCAAAACCTTGGATCGACCGTTAAAAGTTTTTGAAAAAAGAAGAAGAAGGGGGCAAGTTGTTGGGAAATAAAAGGAGGACGACACGTGTAAGGCGATTAACGAAGGAGTCAGTGGTACTAAGAAGAATGAGAAGCACACAATCAAAGCCGTATCAAAGGATCGAAAAAGGACAGATGTGAAAGACTGAGTAAATCCCTGCATGTTTGACACATAAGATCGGGAAAGTAATATCACACTGATCGAAACAGATAGCATTAAATGCTTATTGAACGGGAAAGTAGGAGTAACGATGAATATGGAACGGGAAAGTAAGAGTAATAATGCACGTGGAGCGGGAAAGTAAGAGTAATAATGAATTTGGAACGAGAAAGTAAAGACAATAATTACTTTTATTTACTTTAACCACATGGTTGACGCATATGATCGGGACAAAGATGATTCTCAAAAAACGAAGAGTACGTGTTAATCATACAAGATAACGGACCAAAAAGTAAAGAGCATGACCTGTCAACCATATAATCATCCCGATCCAAAGATAATAAGGAGAACGAAAGAAGGTATCGGGACAAGAGAGACCCATTAGATAATCTATAAATAGAAGAGAGCATTCAACAGAGAGAGGGTCGGAAAATTAAGAGAAAAATAGGCTAAGGAAGAGTAATCGGAGAAGAAGAAAAAAGATCATTAGGTATGTATTCATTGTGTAATATACAATTTAAAAGTTCCATGATCATGATTCAACTTGGGTACTTAAAAAGATTACAAATTTGAAACTGGAATTTGATCATATATTTGATTTGTAAATAAATGGTTAATTGAAACCATTCTCATTAATTGATTTTAAAGAGGTTTTTGTGTATCAAAATGTTAGTTAAAATCTTTATATTTACTGTTTTTCATCAAATCATTGGTTGTTGATGTCAATGAGAATTTTGACATAAACAATGATCTTGAGCCGGTCTGATCAACTCAAACCAAATAACATCAAATGGAAAGATCTCATTAAGATTTCACAGAATGAACAAGCCGAGAACCTCACCTCGGGTCTTATTGTCTATGACTACTACATGTGGTGCTACTATTAAGAATTACCAAACCTATTGTGACAGACAATAAAATTTGAAATCGAATAAGTTACTTACTTCGTCGCGATACGTTTCAACGCATGGCTTTCCAAGATCATCATCTAAAGCTTTGTAAATTTGTTCTTCATTTTCAAGAAGAAGTTTGAGAATAGCTCTTAATTGAGTTTTTCTCCAAACAGAGCTTCTAGTTTTCCCATTTCTATATGTCTGTCTTAGTTTCTCTAATCTCACTTCCAAGCTCTCACTGCTGATCAATACGGCGACTTCACCATTGGAATAATCCATTCCAGTTTGACTCGAATTCTCTGATTCATCTACTTTAGATATGTTCACTCTATTTCTCATAGCTTTAGTAAGTTGGTATTAGCCTTTCAGAGAGTGTGATGTGTTTTAGTTCCAAAAAAAAACAAAATCTAATTTTTAAAATAAATCAAACACCATGTACGGATTCACCATTTATCATCATTAATAGTATAGTTTACTGTTGAGTGTTAAATGCACACAACTACTTCAGTTTGTAGAATCGATGACGAGTGAACATAAGCAATACTGTACAACTTAGTGTCGTGTCATGTGGGCCTTCAGTTAGTCAAGTCATGTGGAAGCCATGAATTAGAAATGAAATGACTTTGTACGGCACCTACTACCTACCCGTTTAGGTGTGTCCAACTAGACTCGGCAATGTATAAGTTCAATGGCAGTTCTCATGCACATGCACATGCACATGCAAATTCGGCAATGTATAAGTTCAATGGCAGTTCTCATGCACTTGCAAATTTTGTAGTGGACAAGTTGTTGTATACCCTTTTGAAGTAGGTGACATCCTTTTCAACTCTAGATTTAGTAGTGGTGAATCCTTTTTGGAAGTGATGGATCTTACCTGAATGCTATTAATCAGTACTGGCACAATACGTAAGCGGAAGAAAATTATTGGGGTAAAAGTTGGGGTACAAAGCATTTTCGTAAAATTACTTAGTCCATGTTCATCAACAAAATTTAGCCACATGAGGCGTGACTAAGAAGATGTTTGGTAACCAAAAGCAGATGGGAGATAATCCAAGAAAAGAAAGGATAGTTGACTGCGACGACCAGCATTGACCAGGCGAATTTTCACCTGGTTTTCCACCCATACCGGCAATGGGCTAGGGAGGTTTGTCTTCCTTTTTTTATCTCTTTCTTCAACCCAGGGTATCAATTATAGGTAATAGATTGAAGAGTGGGTCTTAATTAATCGATACAAAAGTTGAATTTCCTCTATCATGTAACTCATCCAAATATATGAATGAAGCTTCGAGATTATGTCCTGGAGTTGTAAACAGGTGTTTTAGTGGAAAAAACAGATAAAATGGTGAAAGGGTAAATCGTAATGAATACGAGAGATCAAAATCGTACAAGGCTAGCCTAAACCAAGAAAATGGTCGTCCAAGCCTTGCCTCGGTCACAAAGGAGGAAAATGGTTGATCTTAGGGAAGGAAGCAGAGAAAAATGAAATCAGAGCTTGATCAATTCCAGTTGAAGAATTCAGGCCTCTGTAGTAGAGTTCATGTGGAGAAGACTGAATTCCTTATGATAGTCTGATGAACTTCTATAAACTTGTTTCCCTTTAGAAATAGAAGAAGTGATCTATTTATAATGCTGAACTCTGATCTCATAAGAAGTGGAAGACGTGGAGAGATAAATTTTAGATATTGTCAATGTTTTAGAAAGGTTCAAGAATAATCTAGAATCTTCTAGAGGTTTCCTTGTTTGGCTAAGTTAGGGGGTTTCCTGATTTTGGCTAAGTTAGGGGTTTTCTTATTTGGCTATGTTTTTGGTTTCCTAGTATAACTTATATACTTGGAAGCCAAATTTGTGATCTATATAAATAAGTGTAGAAGCCATAAAGAAAGACAAAACAATTAGAGAGAGTTCTCACAATCTGAGAGTTTAGGGTATAAAACGTTTTGTTTTTAAGAGAGTTATTTGAGAGGTTATAAACAATACCGTGTTGGTTATAAGTTAGTGATTGATTCATCAATCGTTGCGCGTGTAATTCTTTATTCAGTTCTTCTATAATAAGAGTTGATCATAACCATTTGTGGACGTAGGCATATTTCCGAACCACGTTAAATCTTGTTTCTTTTTTGTTTCTTTTAGTTCATCTTGTTTCTGTTTTATTTAGTCCTATATTGATCCGAAGAACTAGTTTCTTGTGGAGTTATTTCTAAGGTTTTAATTCCTAATAGTAAGAGGTGGATAACGTTGGTTGAGAACATGCTTATTATTACTAGGAAGATTCTTGAAACCGTAGTGTTCATTAACTCCTCATCTAGTAACGTTCTACTTAATTCCTTCTCATCGTGGGTGTTCAGTTACACCTCACAGGTTGTAAACCGTTAGACTAATACCCTAATGAGTATCCACCCAGTGACATGTTTGATGTCTCGTAGATTTGATGGTTAGGTCACGTGAATGACTCTATTGATTAATTAATTGAGTAAACCAACAATTAGTGCTAAGTCTATCAGTGGCTCAGAGCATCGAGCAGACTATATTATTCAACATTATCTAGGAATCGCATCTCAGTAATGCTAGTTGTGAGCATGGTGATACCATTGTCAGTAATTTATGCCAGATGTTAGCCATTTAGTAAAATACTCGATTACTAGATATCAGTGGATTGGTGCATAAATCGGAGCAGCCAGTAGCCAATGACATCGAATGGAACATTTGAATGTCAAATAATACTCGTATGAGTGCTAAGGCCAACAACGTGAAGGCTGCGAGGATCGACCGCTAGCATTGGACTAGCGCTAAGAAGTATTCTAGCGTTGGGATTGGCCTATCGTCGTTCAAGTGTTACTCAATGCTTAAATACGCAAGCTTTGAAATGACACAAGCCTAGAAGTGCGCAGGCTTTAAAATGACACAAGCTTGGAAGTAGCAAACCTGGAAGTGCGCGGGCATGGAAATAACACAAGCTTGGAATTGGCAAGGACAAGCTCGTGGAAGGGATGCTCGACATGCTGCTAGGCTTCGCATTGTGCTCTTAGAGATGCGGCAAGAAGCTGGCGTTGTGCTCGTGGAGACTGGAGAGGCTTGGCGTTGTGCTCTTGTAGGTTGGAAAAGCTTGGTGTTTTATTTTTGGAGGTTGTAGAGGTTTGGCGATATTCTCCCGGGTCTTGTCGTTGGACTAGCCCAACGTCGTGCATGCTAGGATTTGGCGCGGGGACTAGCCCAGCGTCGTATATGCTAGGTGTTGGTGCACCTTTCTTTTTTGTGTAAATATTGGGTTTATTGGCGAAGTTACGGGTATTGTTACTTGAACTAAGGAATTCAGTCGGGGAATTATTGCACTTGGCATAAGTCCAAATTGCATATTACGTAGAATATTGAAATTTCAACCGAGCGAAGCTCTGATATTGTGTATATATATATAAAGTCTATAAGATCGGCTAAAGTGCCTATAACTATTAATGGAATCTGTATTCTCAATTCTCTTGCGGGATGTGAGATATAAATCCATGCTCCATATTTCTGATATGGGACAAATATGAATTTGTAAATTCGATATTTTTGATACGTGAGAGAATAAATTTACGATTTTTTCTTTTATCAAAATCATCATCTATAACTGGTCAGATCTTTTCACCAAGAAAACACCTCATGAAGATTTTTCCATGGTGTATAAACCACCATTGATGGTTGAAGGGAAGAAAGTGGCCACTATTTCTTTGGAGAACTTTAAAGATAAAAGTCGCATGAAAAATTGGTGATTGGATCTTTTGTAATCGTAAGTCGCCAGCTCCATTTTCTACTGCTGTAATAAGGAATTGGAAAATAAAATCCGACGTAGAAACTTTTTTACATGGGGATAATACTTTGGTTTCAATTGTATAAAAGATGAAGAAAATAAAACTTTCTTAGATCAGAGGCCAATTTACATAACAAATATATTATTTATTGTTAGACCTTGGAGCCCTACGATTGAACAGTCCACGTAGAGATAAATTTTATTCCACTTTGGTTGAGGAATGATGATCTACAATATTCCTCTTCATTTGTGGAACTAATTAGGGTAGAACTCAATTGTAAGCTTCATTGGAATCCCTTTGTTGGTGGATGACTGCAGATTGAACAAATCTAGACTTACTTATGTAATAGTTTGTGTTGAAATTAGGTAGTATGGACTGCTCATATCACCCAAGCCATATCCCTTCAAGATTGATGGGGTTTTCACAATGGATTTACTTGTGGATTACTAATTGAAATCCCCAAAATATAATATTTTTTTTCTCCTCTTTTGGTCACTCTACGATACTAATAAATGCTCATTTAAAGAAGTGAAATAAAAGTTTCATTAGATTCAAAAGAAAAATAAGCAATGTAGTCAGAGTGGGATTGCTGGAAAGTGTTCCATTTTGAAAATTGATAACTAAGATTCAATGAAGATAATTCTTAAGAGGTGACCATTAGAGGCGCAAAATAGACTATTGCTAAACCAAAGGCAATGAGGCAGTTGAATTTTATTTATGAAGGTTTTACGCTAATGGAAAGGTTGGTAATGGAACTTTGCCTATTGAGAACATGGAGGTGAACATTTAAGGCTTAGATGTAGGTGTTGTTGACAACATCTATATTTCCAAGGAGTTACCTTCAAATACGAAGAATGACCAACATGAGTTGATTGAAGAGAATAGTGATACGGGGATTGTAGACAAAATTGCATCTAGTGATGGTTCGAAATCTGAATGTTGAACTTATACTACAAAAAATAAGAATTATACTAGGGAAGGTGATCAGGGTTTACAAAATATTTTTATCAGTTAGTGATGGAAGCCTATGCAACCCGCAAGGAATAAGGATCATAAGAAGAAGTTGGCATGAATCAGGCCCAAGGTAGTGAGGACATAATGGGGGTTAAACAATGTGAAAGTTCAAGTAAAAAATCTGAGTACGAAACAAATGATGAAATAAAAATTTCCTCATTCAAGGAAGAGAGTATTGTAAAGTTGAAAACTCTTGAGGAAATTCCTCTCAAGAAACCCATGTCTAGTGAGCAAAATATAGAATAAGTTTAGTGATTTACTGGGAGTTTCAAATGGGAGTAAGGAAAGTGAGATGAAGAATATTTTTGGGAGAATTATGGAAAGACACAGAACTCTGGAACTAAGAGGGAACTTGATGTAAATAAAATAATTTTAATTAATCAAAAACTCCCGTAATTTTCGTTTTTGGAGATCCTTATATAGATAACTACTACTAAACAAACCCTGAATTTATCAAAAACCTATAAACTTGTTTCCCAAGGTATCTACTACCTTTAGCCAACTTTCATAACTTATTAAAACTCTTAAAATGAACTTTTAAACTCTTCTAAAATTACCCTAAATAATAAATCCGAAAATTAATAATTTTTCTATTAAAAATAACATTAATAAAATATAAATAATAATAATAAAATAATATATTTATTTTCTATAAATCTCTCTCTATCAGAACTTATAAGACTTAATTGGAATGGGGAATCTAACAATGCAAGCTTAGGGGGTGTTTGTTTTTTTCCACTATATAGTGATTAGCATTTTAAAGTGAAAAGCATTTTAAAGTACTTGCACTTTCAAATGCTATTTTGAAGTGTTGTGTATTTGTTTTCTAGGCACTTTAAAATGTTGTTATGTGTTTGTTTTTTCACTTTAAAGTGGTTTTTATGTTACTACTGTCTATTTTACCCTTAGATATGTTTCTTCCATTTTAATGATAAAATTCATCATCATTCCTCATGATAAAAACATAATAATGTCAAGAAATCCAAAACTACCAAACAAAAGTTTAAATTCACGACAAACATAAACACAAGAACCTTAATTGATGTTAAGAGTAACTAGTTTGTTGGCAATATCCTCACAAAGCTGGACCATTGCAAATTGATCTTGAGGCCTAAATGTTTCGGAAGGAAGCATCGGATCTTCGTTGTCGTTAACCATAAAATCATCATCTTCATATTGCGAAAACAACTCGTCATTAAGAGAATACCGACGAAGATAATTATGAACCGTCATACATGCAATTACTATATGTGTCTGAGTACGCAATCTATAAGACGGCATTTTTTCTAATATTTTAAATCTATTCTTCAATACACCAAAAGTCCTTTCGATCACGTTCCGTAATCGAGCATGAGCACGATTAAATGCTTCCTCTTTACTAACCGCGGGACCGGATCTCCAACTTGAAAACCAATATCTTTGACCCCGATAAGGAGCCATAAAACCCCTCGTGTGCGAGTAAGCAAGATCACATAGATAATATTTATGTACAACAAAGAAGCAAGACAAATAAATCATGACCAATACACTAGTTAAAATTATTCATTAATTAGATAAGAATAAGAAATTTTAAATACAATTAATATAAATTACCTGGAGGAGGAAGTGGAAACTTAAATGGCGGGTTGCGAATACTTTCACATAGCACCTGGAATCGTGAGCTATACCTTCCCACCCAGCTACCACATATAAGAATTTCATATCGAAATCACATATAGCCATGACATTTTGAAAACATTCTTTCCCACCTCTTCCTCGGTATGAAATTCTCTTTTCTGGTGGAACGATTGCATGGATTAGGGTACCATCTAATGCTCCAATTGCTCCTTCAAATGGTCCTTCCCGAAGGCGTTGATGTGTTCGAATTTGTGGCATAGGTTTGTCAAATGCTGGCGGGACTGTCATTTCTTTAGAGAATTTCAACATCGCTTTCAACACTTCGTGAAAATACTTACTAATAGTTTGTCCGGAATGTTGAAACCGATTTTTAATCATTCGGTTTGATTCAACATGACCAATTGTCATCGAAAATATTGCAACCTTCTCTTCAACATCTAAATGCTTGCTATCAGTAAGCAATCCATTCTCTCTGAAATATGAGCATAATTGAGTAAAGGCATGAGTGTCCATTCTAAGTAGATCATACATTACAATAGGTTCTCCTTTCAGCAACTCCTCCATGTAAGCTTTACCACTAAAAGACGAGACACATATCTTTTTTTGAGTACCATTACTTCCTTCAGATTCTTTAAGCCATAAAAGAGATGCCATTGCCATAAGCATGCACTTTTCTTGTTCCTTGCACAAGTATATGAATAGTTCCCCGATTGAGTTCACCATCTACAGTATAGAAATAAAACATTATAACATAACAAATTCAACTTAGAGATGTATAAAACGAGCATTAAACAACATATGTCAAACACACATAAAAGAGGATAATCATCATTCATCATAAACAAGCATTACACAAGTTTTAATCCAAATTAAGCAAAGTACCAACATGATTTAACCAAAATAAAATTTTGTTTATCAGTCTTGACTTCAAAATATAGTGTCAAAAAGTTTTAACAAAAAAAAAAGTGTACAAGCATAATACTATATCAATATCAAGCATCTGCAAGGCTACAAACATATGCTGCTTTCATTTCGATGTCTTTTAGCATTACAAAACCCTTACGGTAATCACCACTAGACACCATCTTGCTCCATGCTCGACTGACAATAGTTCTATCTATGCCAATTTCTGGCATATCAAGCATTGTTTCTAACAATTGAAGACATGCAACTCCAGAGTAAGCTCTTGTTTCCTCCTCTTCAACATTCTTCCTAAAGTAATCTAAACCTTCCTTGTTGTGCTCCAAATTCTCCTTCATCATTCCAAAAAGCTCACTATATTCCCCACTTTTTCTTTTTCTTTTCTCATAAGAATTGGCACTTATGTTTGAGGGCTTCTTAGTTGCAGAACTCTCCTCATTTGTGACATTAATGGGTACATTCATCTCACTCACATCACCTGCAGAAGTTAGAAGATCATCATCCAAATGTACCCATGCACCAAACTCCACATCAGTAGGTACATTAACCTCATTCTCATCATATTCAGCATCCATGCTACTGCATGCCCGGAACCAGTTACAAAAGTGCCCTCAAATAACTCCTTCAATTCCTTCTAGTTAGGTAAATGATTCTTCCTAAATTTGCTGACCCTCCCGTCTCTCTGGTTATGTGATAATAAATTAGAATACTAGTAATAAGAACTTGTCCTCAACTAATTAGACTATATAGTTAATCAAATGATAAATTTTTACAACTATAAAATGAATGACTACTTGCCTTGATTTCTGCTGCCCAAACTTCATCGGGCCAATCAAATGTTCCAGTTTCAGCATTATAACCATGGCCGGTTTTGTGGGTCAATGTTCTCCACACCATGTATCTCTTTTTCAAATTGTTCCATTTATTTTTCACGGCCTTTTGATCAAATTTTTGTTGGAACTTGGTGTTTAGGGTAGTATAGATGTTAGTCCATGAATTTAGAGAAGTTCCTGAGTATCCGTGCTGATTAACCGCCTCCAAGTATAATCGGATACACTCCTTCTCCATTTCAGGCTTCTCTTTCCATACATGGGGACTTTTTTTCTCATTCTTATCCATCTTGTTTCAAATCCTACGCATATATACATAATTCAACTAATACTCCTATTAATATATTTAAGACACATAACGCAAAAGGCAAAAAACCACCCACTAGATAGAGCAATTCCGAAACAATATATATAAGCAACACAAAAATGTTTAGCGCCTAAAAAATGATGAAGTAAACATGAACATATAGTTGATAACTACCTAGATGTTTTACACGAGCCCCTTGAATCTAACAATACATAATTTCGATGCAAGCATTTACTTTCAGATTCAAATTCTAACTTCTAACTTCGATCATCACTTTATTAGCAAACAATTTAACCCTCAGAAAGTTAGGGTTTGCCGATAACATGTCTCTTGTTTGGAATGATTTTGGTTGGGACAAAAAGTTAGGGTTTGTGAACTTACCTCAGAAATGGACGGCAGAAGTGGTGGTGGCTGAAGTGGTGGGCAATAGTGGTGGACAGCAGCGGTGGTGGCAGAAGTGGTGGGCAGCAGCGGTTGTGGCGGAAATGGTGGGCAGCAGTGGCGGTGGCGTGAGAATGGTGAGAGTTTAGACGTGAGAATGGTGAGAGTAGATTTTTAAGTTTGTGAGAGATTGGGGATAGAGTTTGGAATAGTAATAGTTGTTAAAGGGTAAAATGGGTAGTAAGTGATAAATATTTGAAGTGGTAAAATTGAAGTAGCTTTTTGCTACTTCATAGTTTTCACTTCAAATCACCACCACTTCAAGTGATAATCACCATATAGTCTAAAAACAAACACCCCATTTTTTTTGGGTCCCACCATTTTAAAGACATTTGAAGTGAAAATCACTATATAGTACAAAAAACAAACACCCTCTTAGTTCGAGCGAAAAGAACCCCACTCAAGAAGAGCTAGGTAGTGGTTTTTCGTTTTGGTTGTTTAGATTTTGATAGTTTTCTTGGATGTTTTAGTTTTTAATTGTTGTTTAATTTGTGTTTATTTTTTCTTGCCTACGTGTTTTGTGTTTAAATGGGCTCCTATGCCATTCTCTCCCGTTGCACCTGTTCGTGCTTTCCTCTTATACTTTTTTCTTCTCAAATAAACTTTTAACTTTCTCCCTTAAAAAAAAAGGTGTTTTGGCTTCTTAGAAGTATAAGTATTTTACAAAAGTTAGATTTATAATAAATATTATGAAATAGTGTTCCCATATTAACTTTTAACTTTCGAATTAATTAAGGGTTTTTTTATATGTAGCCATGCACTTATTATCTATAACCCAAAAAATTTAATTCAAAGTAAAAAACCAAACAAGTCTTAATTCTTTACTAATAATCAATTTAAATCCTACTTCTTCCCAAAAATCAAAATAAACCCTAACTCTTCTTTAAATCAAAACTAAATAATCTAATTGTAATTTTGTTCTAATATTCTTACAAATATAGTAATTATAAACCCTAATTCTTACTTTCCTCCAAAATCAAACAACTAAACCCAGTAATTGTAATTATTATCCTAATATTCTTACAACTCCATAAACATAATCTATAAAAAATTATCCACTAATAAGATGTTCTTTTTTCTCAATCATAATTACATTAAAATTGATTAAGTAATTATACATTTATTTTTTAATTTAGGAATTTGATAGCTTATGTAATTATTTGGGCTATATATAAGAACTGTGTATAGTTTTGTGGGCTATGTAGAATAATTATAAAGGTATATTCGGTTAGTTTAGTCACTTATTTTATATGAACTATAGATAATAAATGTATGAGCTATATTTAAAAGAAACCTTAATTAAATCGAAAACTTATTTTTTTCATGAATATGATATCCAACCACCCTCTAAACATTGAATTACTTAATCTTTAGTCAAGCAAGTAAATTATGGTGAAGTTATAGATCTTTACTGAGTTTCTTATGTTTGCAAATAATTTCGTCAAAGATAAAGTTTAGACCATGTTAACAGAGCAAATTTTGAGTATAAAAGGGCCTATGCGAACTTGATTGTAAGGCTTTCCTAAGGTCAATTTTTCTCCAATTTCAGCATTAAATCTGTTAGAAATAAAGATTACCAAAATAAAATAAAATCCAAATACAAAAATATTCTAAACCCATTAATTTAGCATTACCAGACCAAAATCAAAACCCTAAATTACAAATTAATCCCATATTGTATTTTGTTTTTTGTTTTTTACTTTAGAAGTAAAGGTCACAACAATTTTGCTTTTCCTTTTTCCTTCCTAATGTAATTACTGGTAGAATTTAAGCTTTGCCATGGTAAAATTTGGTTGGTGTTTTTAATTTTTTCTAACCAGTCATGATAGACGAAAAGCATATAAATGAGGGAGTGATTGTCTTTTTTACTTTCACACGGACATACTTAAAGTAAAAACAAATTGTGGGCTTGATTTTGGGCTTAAATTAAACAACACTTGACTAAGCAAAGGTTTGGGCTAAAATTATACAAAAGAGCTAGTAATAGGGAGGGGACATTCTGATTTGGCCACAAAAGGCTATAGTCAGAGCCGGGCTTTGTGTGGTCGCACATATCGCCCTACCTTAGGATTGGATTTGCATGTTATCTATCTATTATATATATATACAAAACAGAAACGTTTGGTGAGTTACTGGACGGCTAGAAAAAAATATTCCTCTTAGTAATGGGTGTGATCTTTCTCCCTCCGGGATGCATCTCAGTTTTCTTAATCCTAAGGTTTACATATCAACTTAAAGATTTAGAGGTAGTCAATTAAGATTTTTGGAGATTTTGAAAACTTGTTGTTCGAGAGAATTTGAGAGAGTCTTTGTAAGTTCATAAACTTTGAGAAATTCTCAGTGACTTTCATAAGAGATTTGTAGAGACTAATCTCATTGATTTTTAGAGAGTTTTCACATACTATTGTAGACAGGGGAAAATACTAATCAAATAATAAAAATATTTTTAATCACAAAAAAAAGTAAAATTTATTTAATTTTTTATTAATTAAAATGATAAAAAAATTTTTGATGAAAATAAACGAAATCTTTTTTGTATATTTTAGGACGGTAAAAGATTATGTCATTTTCTTTCCTTGTTATGTGTTTCCATTTTCTTTAATAATTTTATATATTTTTCATTTACACATTCTTTAAAAAAATAAAAAAATCTTTGTAGATGGTAAGTTTTTGATAAGGGTCAGAATTGTAAAATCGCCCTTCTGCCTAGTTGTAGAAATTTAGAAGTATCCGCACATATTTGTGTGCACACTTCTAAAACAACATCAAAACGTGAAACATTATACTTCTATTTATTCTGCAAGAGAATTAAGAATACAGTCTCTACAAAAAACTACATGCATTCTATACTGATCACGCAGTCTGTAATATCTACATAATAAGTCTCAAGCTCCTAGATGGATTTCCCACTAGTATAGAGCAACTTGAGTTTTCTCTAGTGCTATTCTTAGAGTTTAATGTCTTCTCTAGTGGTATTCCTAGAGCTTGTTCGGTATTCAATGTCTTCTCTAGTGTTATTCCTAAAGCAATGTCGATACTCAAATTTTTATTTAAACAACATCAATTTATTGTTATACGCACATTTTGAAATAACGAATGCCTGATCTCCAAGAACGCATTTTAGCTTTATATCTTGCTTAAAAGAGCACATCGCAATCTGCCGTCCCGACTCTACAAAATATGTCACTTTATCATTATGCTCATGGAAGAGCCATAAAATATGCGTCATTCCTCTTGAACACGCCACAACCAAAGAGCAATGCCTCTAAAAGAGCATGATGTGCCTTAGCACTAGCATAACCCTAGCTCCTTTACGCTAGCACCTAGGCTAACATTAGCCTTTTGCGATAACCATCTCGAACTACCTAGGTTGCGTCCTCGAGAACGTGCCATACCTAAGCGCCACAACGCTAGCTAAACCTAGGCTGCGTCTTTAGGGACGCGTCATTCCCTTTGCGCTAAGCACCAAAAAACGCTAGTTAACTAGGGCACGTCCCTAAGGAAGTTCCACTGCCAGCGAACAACACTTACTATTTGGGCACGTCCCTTTGGGATGCGCCCCTCCTAAGCTAGCGCTAACTATTTAGGCACGTCTCTTTGGGACGCACAACTTCTAAGCGATAGCCAGCGTTAACTATTTAGGCACGTCCCTTGAGGACGCGCCATTCCTAAAAGCCAACGAACTAATCAATTTAGGCCACGTCCCTTTGGGACGTTCCATTATTTTGCGCTTTGTTCAAAGGGATAACTCTTCGCTAGTGCAAAGTGATAGCCTTATCCAAGCCACGCTCCCAAGAGACGCACCACACTTTCAAATGCTAGCCTAATGCTAGCACTAGCCCTATGTGGTTATCTATCAAACTTTATTCTTAAATGCGCCACGACTAGTCTTTATGAAACCTTTACGCAACCTTGGCTTCGAGCTTTATGCCAAGTCATCTTGGTAGAATTATTGATGAAAATGCTTTTGTATCTTTCCCATTCTTGGTAGAAGACAAAACATGTCTTTTTTGGAGCACACGTTCCAGCACTTCCGGCATTTATCAACCAATTATTTTTATCATCTCCACTGAAAAGTAAAATTACTTAACACAGTAAGAATGTCAATTGTTCCGTTCAAATTTGAATAAACAATTCTATATTCCGAGGAGATAAGCACACAACTAAAAACATAAGTTATCAAAGATTAACACTTAATTTATCATTCAATTTAAGATGATAAAACTTCTTCCCAACTAGGATTCAAAAAATTGGTTGATACTCTCGTTCGACATAGGTAATATCAAATTATCAATAGATAATAAGTGTTCATATTATCAAAATGTTTATTACCAAAATATAGTTATCAAGTTACTTAAGTCTCTCTCCACATTAGACTATCACAATCATCAATAAGTAACAAAATTTGGTAATAAAACACCCAAACACTTTTGTGTACATACATATCAATTAAAACACATGTGTTCGCTTAACCTTCTTGTTGCACTAGTTACTAAAAGATACTTTATACCTCACTATCCATATGACTATGGTACACTAGTGTATTATGATTATCATATTTTCAACAAAAGGTAACATATTCGAAATGATTTAGAAATCACCATTGAAATTGCTAATGCACAATTATTAACCAATCATGTGATTCACGCCAATTGATACTACACAAAGCATATATAATCAAAGTGATTTATAACATAATGCAAAATTCATACACAACTGATTCAACATCTCATTATTCATTAGCAATGTGATACTAATCAAACACATAAGAGATTATCACTTTAAGTCACAAAAATCAATTCGTTACTTGCTTTAATTTGTTTACGAGAAATATTTCAACTAAATTGAAATCTCAAGTCTATTATGGATAAAAGCACTCAATAGTACCGGTTTTCATATTATATCAAAGGTGACAAAGTACCACTATAAATGGTTACAAGATCTCATACTAATCTAGAGCTTAGATACAGTTATTGATATTCTGGACAAACATCCACAACATCTTTGCAAATACCATATCTCACAAACCACAAGTACGAATCAAAAAAATAAATATGAGTTTTGAAGATAACATCTAGATCTACAAACTTCATTTGAATCACCATTTCAAAAAACTCATAGTTACGTCATAAAAACTAATTTAGTCAACAATATTTTTCTGCCCGTCAGAATTTTTCAGGAACGTTTCTCAATTTTATAAAATATCTAAAAAATACTTTTACAACTCCAAAAATTCTGAATTTTGGTGTGGGTAACTATCATATATCTATTATACGTTATTAAAAGGATTCATCGAAATTCCTTCTAAATTAAGAGATATACTCGAAACTCTACAGCTGCCTAGAAAACTCAATTTTATTTTTTTCACTTCAAAATTAACATCCTTAATTTTCTAATATAATATCAACGTCATTCATTTATGATTATTACTAAAAATTAATGCTTTAAGATTGTTGGGTGCAATAATCAAAAATGAAGAAAATCAAATAAACAAAGATTGTTGATACTTAGCTCTTAACGGAAGTGATTCGTCAAAACGAATGAGCTTCTCGTATCTCCGCAACATCAAGATGGTATGTAATAAAACTTTGGAAAAAAAGAGTGAGTCATGTGTTTAACACGCTGTCTTTAAGACATTAGCGCCCGGCTACACTCAAGAGTGATACTATAGCCTCCACAGGGCGGATGCCTCCAGGATAAAACACCCTACTACACCTACTACTAGAACTCGTAGTAGATGTTCAATTTGTGCTTGACAACTCAGAATAACCCTTCAAGAAAAATCTCAAAAAACTTAAGAAAGATAATAAAAAATTATTATTTTTTGGTCTCTCCAAAAATATAGAGAAACCCTTTTTTCCTTGGATGTCAAAATAGGTTGAAAAAAGTTTGTTTATATAATCTCTTAATACAACTTAAGAAATGAAAATATCCCCGATGTGGGATTAAAGTGTTTCATTCATAAAAGAAAATAAAGGAAAAACCAAAACATATAAAGAACCAATAGATCAGGAGCTCGAACCCAAATAAACACAATATTTTATATTTTTAGAAAAGATTTAAAAAAAATTTAGTCATTGTTTTCCCACAAATCTTACTTATAATTTTGAAGTGAAAGTTTCCGAAATCGGTAGGTCTGAATTTTTCAACGACATTTGCCCCACGCTCTTTAGGGATGAACACAATATGATTAGGATTGGCATTCGGGATAAGCCAACCATCCTCAAACAATATCCCAAAAAGAGCTAAAAAATATCCCACCAAAACTATCTTTACCTGGAGCCCCATTAATAATTCCTGCTAAGCACGCCATCTTTCACTTCTTGAAGATTCGGTAAGAGAGCGAAGCATTCTTAGTGTTGGTAGCACACGCATCAATATGTTTCTCAATAAATCCGTTGTTAATACAATTGGATGGACCTGCATACAACTCAGTGAAATACAAGATAACATGATTAGAGATACTGTCATGGTCTAGCAAAACATTATCACCCAACTTATTGGTGGAGGCACGAATTTTAGCTGATCTATGAAAGAACTTCGTGTTTGCGTCACCATCTGCCACCCATTGTTGTCGAGACTTATTTCTCCCAAAGGTTTGCTGATTGTTAAGAGCGTTGACCAATTTGTTAGCTGCTACTATTTCTAACATGTGCAACTGATCATTAAAAACTTCCAAATTAAGTCAGCCGTTGCTGAATATCATCAAGATCTTTCGTAGCTTGATCCACATCCGTGTCAATATCTCCAAAAACATCTTTATTCCATTGTTTCAAAATCACTTTGAGACTTTTAAGTTTTTGCATCAAAATATATATGGGACATCATAACAGGGCTTCTGCCACTCCCTTTCAACTAAACCGTGAAATCCGGGATGATTGACCCACATACTTTGAAATTTAAAACTCGAGGGAAAATATTTGGAACTTGTTATGAACTCGAACAAGAGGGGGCAGTGATTGTTAGACTTTTTCTCGTTGGGCTGAAATAAAGGGGAAAAAGGCATGTGATCCATTAGCCCCATTAGCCCCATTAGCCCCACTACTCTCTCTCCCACCTTCAAAAAAAAAAAACCCATCTCTATATCTATCGGTAACTGCTCTATGATGGCTAGAGTTAGTTTTTTCAGAAAGATAGAAAACAGAACAGAAAGGTCACCAAATTCATTCTCGTTCTTCATACACCATCTAAAATTGAGAAGAGGGTTTGGCACCAAAGTTCATAGCAACAAAGGAATTAGGGCAAACTCAAGGATTCAAGATCAATGGCTGGAGGTATTTATAATCTCTTTCTTTTGCTTCCGCTTTAATTTGTATGTTCATTCTGTGACTAGAACATGCATTTAGATTTCACATTTGGTATCAGAGCTTGTATTAACCTCTGCCTTGATTGAGTAATTTAGGTTCTTTGACAATAAACCAGGGTTAGGGTTCTTTTAGAAATTTGTGAGTTTCGACTAATTTTTGGGTGATTTCCTAGAATTCGGATATGGGATGTTTGATTTGTTCGTCGTATAAGATCTTGACTCGTGACATATTGAAAAGTGATGATGATTGTTACACCTTCTGTGGATAAGACTTATTCATTGCAGTATAGAGAATATGCCATTAAAGACTTATGCTGTTTGGGTAATATCGTATATGTTAATACGTCTTCATTTGGAGGTATATGCAATGGACATAATCCTCTTCTTGATAAGAAGGTTAGAGCTAGCTAATAAATAAATCTTCATTTTCATTAATTCAAAGTAGGAGGGTTACATAAACTACCAGGAAATGTCTGGTCTGATTAGATCGATGATACTAAAACCCAACAAAGAAACTAATTCTACTACAGAAACAATAACGCAATACAATTCTATCGTATATGATAATACGTCTTTATTTGTGACATAATGCTTCATCAACTAAACATCCATTTTATTCTTGATCATGTCAGTAGCTCATGCATTCCGATTAAATGCAAATCCTCCAATGGTATAATTCTGGTAGTTATTGTACTCTACAGCAACACACATTAGCAAACATTTAGAACAAAATTTTAAGCAAAATCGATCTATATAATAAATGCTGTAATTATTTTGGGGTAAAATAAGTAGTACTAAAGTGTGATCAACAATTCTGTTTTGTGAGTGCCCATGCTATTTGCATGGAACGCCAATTCAAATGTAGACCATTAGAAAATGTCTTAGGATATTTTCCACAAATTACATCATCAGTGCTAGGATTTCTTAGAAGCTTCACTTTATTGTAAAATGGACTCAAGTATAATTAAGTGGTTGAAGTGCCGATCGGCCTACTTCTGTGGATGAGCCATATTACAAGCCACTGATTGAATGTAGTAAATCTATACAATATAATTTGAGTGATTTAATATTTATTATGTAGTGATTTACAGTAAAATGCTGGAATATTTAGCTTCGGCTTACTACGTAATATTTAGTTTTGGCTTACTACGTAATATTGGTAGCACATAAAGAAATATGTTAAGTGATTTAATAATTTTAGTAATTAGAGAGTAGCCACAGCATCTCTAGTTATTTAAAATTTTCTTAAGAAATCACATGTGGAAAATAGACATAAATTTGTAATTAATCATACGTAATATGATGAAATATGCCCACAGGAAATTTTATTATATTTGTATGATTAATTGGGGTGAAATATTAAATTATGTTCCTTAATCTACCCACATGAATTAAGGAATGAATATGGTTTAATAGTTTCATCATGTAGTTTATGAATCTAATTTGAGTAGGACTTTAGCCCACAGGCAAGTTTTATGTCACTAGATTCATATTTTTTATACATGACTTGCATTGGTAAATCATGATTAAGTTTAAGTCTCAAATTTTTATTTATAAGCATGTATATATTTTTCTTTGCAGCAGTTTTAACTGGAAATATTTTTGATGTCAATTATGACATTCGTGAATTAAAGGGTGATAATTTTCTAGCGTTTGTTTATGAATCTAATATGGTTAATATTAATCATAATACATGGTGGATTGATTCTGGTACTACAATCCATGTTTCGAATACCTTGGAGGGTATGACAAACATAAGGAAACCAATGGGAAGTGAACACTACATCTATTCAGGCAGTCAGATGAGTTCACATGTGGAAGCTGTTGGGACATGCAGTTTAATTTTAAGCAGTGGTTTTACTTTGCATTTAGAAAAGATATTTTATGTACCAGGTTTCACTAGAAACTTGATTTCAGTTTCAAGACTTGTACCTTTAGGAATTTCCTTTAACTTTTCGAATTCTGGCTTTAGTATTCTCAGAAATTCTGAAGTTATTGGTTATGGTATTTTGTCTGATGGTTTATATCGTCTTTATTTGCAAAATGATATCACTGAAAGTTCTATGCATGTTAATTCTGGGTTAAAAAGATGTATTATGAATGAGGACTCCTCAATTTTGTGGCACCGGAGATTGGGACATATCTCCATTGAGAGAGTTAAGAGATTGGTAAAGGATGGGGTACTTAGTACTTTAGACTTTACTGATTTTGATACTTGTGTTGGTTGCATTAAGGGAAAGCAAACTAACAAACACAAAATTAGTGCCAAGAGAAGTTCGAACCTATTAGAGATCATACACACGGACATTTGTTGTCCAGACATGAACGCTAATGATCCGAAATACTTTATCACCTTCATAGATGATTATTCACGATATATGTATCTTTACTTACTTCGTTCCAAAGACGAAGCTCTGGATTCCTTTAAATTGTTTAAGGTTGAAGTAGAGAAACAATGTGGTAAGCACATTAAGATTGTGAGATCAGATAGAGGTGGAGAGTACTATGG
The DNA here is from genome assembly GCA_023531435.1 of Papaver californicum. Taxonomy (NCBI): domain Eukaryota; kingdom Viridiplantae; phylum Streptophyta; class Magnoliopsida; order Ranunculales; family Papaveraceae; genus Papaver; species Papaver californicum. The sequence goes on from JAJJMC010022854.1 coordinate 8,769,117, forward strand.
TAGATACACCGAGAACGGACAAGCACCAGGTCCATTTGCAAAATTTCTTCAAGAGCATGGGATTGTTGCCCAATACACTATGCCTGGTTCTCCAGACCAGAATGGTGTAGCAGAAAGAAGAAATCGAACTTTAATGGATATGGTGAGAAGTATGAGAAGTAATGTTAAACTTCCATCATTTTTATGGGTAGAAGCTCTTAAGACGGCAGCGTACATATTAAACCGGGTTCCTTCCAAGGCCGTCTTAAAGACGCCTTTTGAGTTATTCAAAGGATGGAAACCAAGTTTGCAATATGTACGCATTTGGGGATGCCCGTCTGAAGTGAGAGTGTACAACCCACAAGAGAAGAAGCTAGACCCAAGGACTATTAGTGGGAATTTCATTGGATATGCTGAAAGGTCTAAAGGTTATAGATTCTATTGTCCGTCTCATAGCACTATAATTGTGCAATCAAGAAATGCTAAATTTCTTGAGAATGACTTGATTAGTGGGAGTGATCAATTTCAGGATATTGTTCCTGAAAATGATATTGATCAACTTCCACCTACTGTTTCAAGTGATAAGTTGATTGTTATTCACGCACCTCAGGATAAATTGCGTGTTATACAACCAACCATTGAGGTTCCACAAATTGGCAACAATCTAATAGATCATGATGGTAATGAGGAACAAATTGTTCATCGTAAGGAGGAACAAATTGTTTATCGTGAGGAGGAACAAATTGTTCATCGTGAGGCTGAACAAGTTCCATTGAGGAGATCTAATAGAGCAAGAAAATCAACTATTTCTAGTGACTATTTAGTGTATCTGCAAGATTCGTATTGTAACATTGGAGCCGATAATGATCCTATGTCATTTTCACAAGCCATAAATTCTAGAGATTCAGACTTATGGATGAATGGCATGAATGATGAGATGAACTCTATGGCATTCAACGGAGTTTGGGATCTCGCCGAGTTGCCCGATGGTGTAGAAGCCATTGGATGCAAGTGGGTCTTTAAAACAAAGAAAGACTCGCATGGTAACATCGAGAGACATAAGGCTAGACTCGTTGCCAAAGGGTTCACTCAAAGGGAAGGAATCGATTACACATAGACTTTTTCTCCTGTATCAAAGAAAGATTCTTTCCGAGTGGTGATGGCATTAGTAGCTCATTTTGATTTAGAGCTACATCCGATGGATGTGAAAACGGCATTTCTCAATGGTGATTTAGAGGAAGAGGTTTATATGAAACAACCTGAAGGATTCGCCTCTAAAGATCGTGAGCATTTGGTTTGTAAGCTTAATAAATCCATATACGGGTTGAAACAAGCTTCTCGACAATGGTATATGAAATTTCATAAAGTCATTACTTCATTTGGATTCGAAGAAAATGCTATGGATCAATGTATATACCTTAAGGTCAGTGGGAGCAAGATATGTTTCCTTGTGTTGTATGTGGATGATATTTTGCTCGCAACCAATGATAAAGGATTACTGTATGAGGTGAAACAATTTCTTTCAAGTAACTTTGATATGAAAGATATGGGTGAGGCGTCTTATGTCATTGGCATAAAGATCCATAGAGATAGATCTCGAGGCATTTTAGGTTTGTCTCAAGAACCCTATATCAACAAAGTCTTAGAAAGATTCGGTATGAAAGATTGTTCACCAAGTATAGCACCCATTGTAAAAGGCGATCGGTTCAGTTTGGACCAATGCCCCAGGAACGACATTGAAAGGGAACGAATGAAAAACATTCCATATGCTTCAGCTGTTGGTAGCATTATGTATGCTCAGGTCTGTACCAGACCCGACATTTCATATGCCGTTGGAGTATTAGAAAGATATCAGAGTAATCCAGGAATCGATCACTGGAAGGCTGCGAAGAAAGTGTTAAGATACCTTAAAGGTACTAAGGATTACATGCTTATGTATAGACGGACAAACAGTCTTGAAGTGGTAGGGTACTCCGATTCTGACTTTGGAGTCTGCAATGATTCGCGTAAATCCACATCAGGATACGTGTTCATGCTAGCTGATGGGTCAATATCCTGGAGGAGTGCCAAGCAGACCTTGACGGCCACTTCTACAATGGAGGTTGAGTTCGTTTCTTGTTTTGAGGCTACCTCACATGGTGTATGGCTGAAAGGCTTCATTTCTGGTCTAAGAGTTGTTGACTCTATTAGCCGACCAATAAGAATGTACTGTGACAATTCAGCTGCTGTTTTTATGGCTAAAAATAATAAGAGTGGAAGTCGAAGTAAACACATCGACATAAAGTATCTAGCCATAAAAGAACGTGTGCAGGAAAAGAAAGTGATCATTGAACACATTAGCACTGAATTGATGATAGCTGATCCCTTGACTAAAGGCATGCAAATTAAAGGATTCAAGGATCATGTAGTAAGGATGGGACTTGGTCCTATAATGTAGTACATTATTTATGGTTTTCTAAAGCTTTTATTTTAGTTGGATTATTTCTCATTTGGAATTTATGTACGTACTTACTTCAGTTATTTTGTTGAGAAATGTCATTACAGTTTCACCTAGAGTAAACATATGGTTTATTCGTTAAGTTAAGTATGAGTGGTGAAAGGCTAAGTATATTGTGATACATGGAAGAACAATTCTTGCTCTAAAGAGGATTAATCGCCATGATCCGTATATGGAGTCTTTCGTGAAATGGATCAAGTGGGAGAATGTTAGACTTTTTCTCATTGGGATGAAATAAAGGGGAAAAAGGCATATGTGATCCATTAGCCCCATTAGCCCCACTACTCTCTCCCACCTTCAAAAAAAAAACCCATCTCTATATCTATCGGTAACTGCTCTATGATGGCTAGAGTTAGTTTTTTCAGAAAGATAGAAAACAGAACAGAAAGGTCACCAAATTCATTCTCATTCTTCATACACCATCTAAAATTGAGAAGAGGGTTTGGCACCAAAGTTCATAGCAACAAAGGAATTAGGGCAAACTCAAGGATTCAAGATCAATGGCTGGAGGTATTTATAATCTCTTTCTTTTGCTTCCGCTTTAATTTGTATGTTCATTCTGTGACTAGAACATGCATTTAGATTTCACAGTGATCTGATTGCACCCCTGAAAGGGTACGACAGATAGAAGAATCCCAGATAGTAGCCATTCTTCATTGCACAACACATGATCTAACCTTGCCTGGGTGTGTGTACAATCAATTCTGCTATTCATCCAAGTGAAAACAACTCCTATAGTGTCAAGATGGTGAATTTCGCAAGTTTTAGAGAAATGAAGGAATTCCTAGCATGAGGTTTGTTAGGTGGTGGACCACAAGACTTTTCAAGATAGCATAAAATTGCGTTGCGATCACCAATGACACACCAATGACCTTCAAATCTTTGTATCAGATCATCCATTTCAAACCATAATTCTCTTCTGACAATGTAGAAAGTGGACGCGTAAACACCTGATATATAAACAGTTTTAGCGCCATCGAAACTTCACAAGTGATTTGTTGGCGTGTACAAGAAATCATTCTTGGAGTTATTATATCTAACAAACAGAAACACCAAAGATTTGGTGAGATACAAATTAGTTATCAATCATGTATATACATGTTTACGGACACATAAAAATAGAAACAAAGAAGATCTATTATAATCAACCAAAATCATTACATTAATCTTTGGATTAAACTTAAAATAAAAAATAAACAAAAATAAATCAAATTATAAAAAACTAAAACCTAAAAATAAAATCAAAGATAAAAATACAGTAATCATCAAATAGAAAACAAAAAACAATCAAAGATAAAAAATCGATCAAAAAATTAAATAAAAAAACAGAAAAAGATCAAAACATCGAACAAAATCAAAGATCAATCAACCATCACATATCGATGAGAAATAATAGGCCAGATAAAAAACAAAATTCGTAAATGAGAAGAGAAGAAGAAATCAATGAATAAAAAAATTATGAAAGATCAAACACTAACCTGTGATGGAGATTAAACTGTAATGAATTTTGCATTTGGTGGAAATTTTTACTTAATCGAAAGAAAAAAAGAAAGAAGAAATCACCGAACCTCTACACCTAATTTGTTTATTTCCCTTTCTATGACTTTTCAGTTCAAAATTTCAGTCTCTCTTTCATATTTAGTATATAAAGAAGGATATTTAGAACAATAAAAAAGTATATGAAATACAAAATCGGTATAATTTGGACTAACTCGTCCAGGACCAAATTGTTACCGTGTTTACATATTTGGACCAAATCATACCAGGCCTCTGAGGCTAGGACCAGAGCGTCCAAAGCCAAATGAAAATAGGATTAGATGCTAATATCCATTAATAATAATAATACGGCCCCTTATTAACACGTTCCCAAAATACCCGAGCCCGCTAAGCCCATATTCAGTAACTAGGTAGTAGTTAGCAGTAGAGAAGAGACGCCGCAAAGAGCATACAAAAAAGGAAACGAAAAATTCTTTCCCCGCCTTTTCAGCAGAGGGTGAGGAGGCAGGCAACTAATAACAACACCGCAGCACATCGACGACTCCTTCATTCTCTCTCTCTTCCGCTTAATGATTTTACAGAGACAAAACAGGGTTTTAGATTTGAGATAGAGATAGAGATAGAGATAGAGACGAACAAGTAGTAGCAGAAGAAGAAGAGAATATTGGTAGACATGGAAACTATCACTTGGATTCCTGAAGATGATCTTGTGTTAAAGAATGCTGTTGAGGTAGTCTTTCTTTTATCTCTTTGAAATAGGGTTTTAGAGTTCATGATAAATGGTTTTTTTTATTTATTTGTGTTTTTGCCTCCTTCCTTATTTGTTTTATAATAATAATAATAATAATGTAGGAATGATTTTCTTTAACTCAGATTTTTATGTTTGTGTGTTATTATTGTACTCTACAGAAATCAATTAGGTTCAGTGTGAAAAATTGATGGTTTAATCTTTATGCTTAATCTGTACTACATGAATCGATTAGAAAGTTAAAGAATCTATAGTCTATTGTCTTTCAATTTGGATAAGATTAAAAACGATGATTGGGTGAATCAGTTAGCAGTTTGGTTTTGACATAGTAAGTGAAGGTTTAATCAGATTTTTTTCTTCCCTTCTGGAATACCAGGATTCCAATAAATTGAATTTGAAAATTGATTAAACTTAGATTTTAAAGATAATCAAGAGGGAATAAGAAATTGTTCTCTCTTTCTTTCCATTGGATCGAGAACTTGTTGTTGACTGTAGAAGCGCGTTCTGATTCTGGATTTGATGCTGTAGTAAGTGTAGGAGGTCCCTGATATCCATATGCACCAACATTTGGACATCTTACGTGATCTGTATAAGAGCTTAGTGATGCAAATCATGCAATGTGACCATTCTATGTGGGATCTCTTGCTACTTACAGATCAACTGCGTCTGACGTAGCACCTAATACACTATTTTGACAATGATTTTGGCACATGAATCTGATGCATGCTAACGTGTCTTTCTAGCCGTTTGTATTTTTTATGTCATTGAGGGTTATGGGATGTTTGTTTTTGACTTCATAAACAGCTTGCACTTTGATGCAAGCTGGAAAGAAGATGAAATAAACAGACTGAACCACCACAAACTTTTATCCAAACATAGTGGTTTTGGTTTAAACTGTTCCAGATACTTATATTTGCGGATAAAAAAAGGATTCTTTCTTGCAGAAAGGCGCTTCTTTGGAATCAGTTGCTAAAGGCGCAGTTCAATTCTCTCGCCAATTTTTAATTCTAGAACTGCAAGAGCGGTGGCATTCTCTTCTCTATGACCCTAATGTTTCTGCTGAAGCTTCTCTTCGCATGTCCAAGCTTCAAGAATCCGTGTCCAACTTGTCACCAGTATCCAGGAGAATTGGCGTTTCCGAAGGATATAAGCAGGTTTCCGGGAAAAGGAAAGAAGAAAGTGTTCGTAGCCAATACTATACCATGCGAAAGAAAAATTGCACAGGACCTTGCAGTTCTGCTGATCAAGATTTTTGTGTTCCGCCCAGTCTTCAAAACTGCATCGGTGATGGAGGAGTGGGTCAAAAAGAGTTAGCATTTCTAGATGATTATTGGAGTGATAATTGCATGACTGGAGACCCTATTGCAGATGACTTTGAACTTCAAGACGTGGATTTGGATTTTGTAAATCAGCTCCCACCATTTTTAAATGCTGAAACAACTAGTGCTAACATGTTTGGTACTGCTAATGATTTTCAATGTGGAGACAGGGGTTCATTTGAAGGAAATCTTGCAAGTGAAATAATGGGTGGGGGTTACTTAAATGGCTTTGCAGAAAATGTATCCCCCATCACAGCCAATGAAGCAGTACAAAATGACATGGACCATTCATTTGAGCATGATAATCTACACAAGGATGTTTCACATACTCTTAGAGATAATGGGTCACTGTTTAACAGTAAACCTGAAAATGTCTGCTCTGGTTTCAGTCCATCTATTCCAGTTAGTGTTTCTTCATTTAATCATTATTCAGAAGGGGGTGGTGAAAACGTAGGTCCACATGAAGACGATTCTATGAAAGGGATTCTACCTGGATATGTGAGAGAGTACGGTGACGAGTTAGCAAGTTCTGATGCTACTTTTGAGGAATTTTCAGATTCTCTTTTGAAGATTCTTTTTGTGGATGACGAGGACGAGAAAGGCATGATAGATAGGTCTTCGCTCGAAGATCTAACATCAATTCTTCTCAGTTCTCCAAATAATATTAGTGACCCTAAAGAATCAGTGGCTCTAATTACAGGTAGTGGGGTTGTTGATGCTGCAAGTCTAGTAGACTTGGTTGATGATTCAGTAATTGCTTTGTCGAAAACCGCATCAGTCCCAGAACCTCAATCCCCTTATCGATTTAATGGGGTTATTTGCTGTGTTTTGAATACCGAAGACCCTGAAATTCCATGCAATGATGATTTCTTATCTCTCGGTGAGGTGCTGCCATCATTTGTTTCCGCTGAGATGCAACATAGTTCTGGGGGTGGCTCAGTTCCACCACCTGCCAGTGACTATGCCATCAGTCGAAAGACAAGCGAGCAAGGACTAAGCCATATGGAAGAAAAAGAACAACTTGAAATTGTAGCTTCTCCGAAGAGGGAGGTGTTACCTGAAGTTTGTCCAAATCATTTAGTTGATGATGATGGCGTTGAATATAAAATATTTGAGAGTGAATCTCCGGAATTGACCTCTGAGCATGTAGTTTCTACCGCGAGACAATGTGGATCAGTCATGGAAGCTGAACCGGGAAAGCAAAGTGACACTGGAAGCACTTTTGACTTTCATTTAAGCGGGCAGATTCATGTTTCTGATCAAGTATTGCCGCAAAACGTTGTTGATGGCAGTAACACGGAGGCGGATGCTATTTTTATGACTGAAAGCCATGCATCACCTAATGTGGATCCCAGTTCCGTTGAAATCGCTTCAGAGTTCATGTTTAGTCCTTCGACATCAGATCAGGAAGATCAGCTTTTAGAAGATACCTATGATGTACCTTGTTTTTCTGATGTTGAAGCAATGGTATACGTTAAAGTTTATACCTAACTATCTTTTGGTTAGGTGATCTTCTATTACTGCTTTGGAGCTTGTTTTTCTTCTAAAAAATTTTAAACTATGTTGCTTGCAGATACTTGAAATGGACCTGGGTTCTTGCATTCCAGATTTGTACTCAAGCAAGGAAGGTAATTTGCTGACATTAATTTCAGCATTGGTGGTGCATTTAAATCCAGCCCATGGTGTATTATCTTTTCCATAAAAATGGTCTAAAACTATTGGTTTTGGTGTTGTTTCCCTGTTGTCAGCGTTAAGGCATCAATATGAGCAATCAGGGAGAGCAATCATAAGGTTGGAACAAGGTGCCTATTCTTGTATGCAGAGAGCTATAGCATCTCATAGAGCATTTGCACTTCTGTACAGCCGTCATTTGAGGCATTACATTAAGAAAACGGAGGTATATAATTTCTAGCGACGATGCTTCTCCTCCATAGTGGCAGTTATTTAGGCGGAGATATAGTGTTATTTTAAAAAAAGAAAAATGAATAATGAAAATATTCATTGCTTCATAGGTTTTACTTGGGAGAACAACACAGGACGTTTTTGTTGACATTGACCTGGGAAGAGAAGGGTGTGCTAGTAAAATATCCAGGCGGCAGGTAATGATAACTTTTATCCTGTGTTACAACGACAAGGACACGGTGTCGGTGTCTTGTATCCAATACGCTACTTCAACACAACTTAAAAAACTAAAATACGTGGACACGGCACACACAATATAAATATCATTAAATTTAGTAGTTTAACATAGATATATAACTATATAAGGTAGTAAATTTGTAAGATATATGCGTATAATATGTATGATTAATCCAAAAGGCATTACATAAACTTCACTGGAGAGACGGAGAGAAGAAGTCGGGATAAAAAGGGAGAAAGTCTAGAGCAAGATCAGTGGACAAATTTTGGAACTAATATTTTGTTACTATAGTTAAAACTTCTCATAGAATCTAGTAAAATATCTAAGTTTCCTAATATTAAGGTGTTGATTTATCTTGACAGCTGTTGATATCTAATAATTTAGTCAAAGTTTTCTAACTGAGTTGTATCTTGAAGTATTGGAGTATTAATATGCGTGTCTGTGTAAATACGTATTGACACGGCTGAATTTTTTTTAGGCGTATCGTTGTAACACAGCTTTTATCACCATATTTCAATCATTTGGGACTTGGGGTTGTTTGAAGCTTGTGAAATGTGGTCTGAATTTGAGCCCCCTGTTGAGGGTTTGCATGATAATAGCAGTCTCATGATAGGAAATACAACTTGTTGCTTCTTATGAAGAGTTGTTTACAGCTATTTTCACCCCTGACAACTTGGTTTACGTTTGGTTCTTTTTCTTAGGCAACCATAAAGATGAACGAAAATGGTTCTTTCTATATGAAGAACCTTGGGAAATGCTCTGTCTTAGTTAACAGCAAGGAATTAAAAACCGGACAGCATGTAAAACTTAGCTCGAACTGTTTGATTGAGGTAATTATTTGCTATCCAACACCTATACTGTCTCAGATTCTCATTGATTTACTATTCGAAGACCATTTGAAGGGAATCTTGCTCAAAGCTCAAGCTCATTGATTTATTTTGTTATCAGTATCACATTGTCTTCTTCTTCTTAACCTAGATTTACCA
>JAJJMC010022854.1:8778292-8828306 GCA_023531435.1 Papaver californicum
ATCGTGAAATGCAGATAAATGGAATCCAGTTCTTGTTTGAGATAAATCAAAACATTGTGAGGCAGCACTTGGCTGCAAAAGCTAGAAGAATTAATGACAATAGTTCAAAGTTTGAACGGTTGCCTGGAAGGATATCTTAAGTTGGAGGTGCTCTCTCTGCGTTAACCGGGGAAGGTACAAAAAGAATTGCTTTAATTTTTGGCCTGTATAAAAGGGTCATCCAATTTTGCTACGGTGCTACGCCCGGTATGTATATTCTATTTTCTAACTGTAAATAAAAGTTGATCCTGCTTCTTTGAACTCTAGACATGCCTTGGATAAGGAAGTTCATTAGACACGTATTATATGTCTTCCTATTTTTTTTGGAAAACATATAGTATGGAGGAATGCAGTGCTGAAATTGATAAAAAATAAATAAAAATAGTTCCATCGGTGTTTACGGATTGAAATTATCAAGAAATAATCAATATCCATAATAAATTGTCACTGAAAATACAGTTCTGAAATAAGTCTACAAGTGGATTTATTGTACAATAACTGGATGCTACATTCTTGAAAATTTTACCAAATTCCTCTTTATCTTCTTGAATACCAGTGTTTACTCTTTTTAATGACCCGTGAGTTTGTGTAGATTAATAACCCCTTTTTTTATTGGTGAAGTTAGTAAAATGTTGCTTGAAAACTGAAAACACGGGCACGATTACTGTTTTCAATAATGTCTCGTGGTTTAAGTTCCAAATATTTGGTTGGAGTTTAGACTTTTAAGAACCCTATAAGTAATTCTCTTTATCTAATCTTTTTGAAGGATAATAGTTTCACATTGCTAATATTCCTATAATAAACTTAAAATATAATATGGAAGGACATTCTATTCATTGTCAATTAGTTTTGAGTTGGATGTCCGCAAACTTAACTTGGTATCAAAGCTAGGCCCGTACAACAACAAGCCTAACGGATACCCGTACAATGGTCCATGTGTTAGAGGCCCACAAAGAATGCCCTACACGTAAGGGGGCGTGTGAAGGATAATAGTCCCACATTGCTAATATTTCATAATGAACTTAAAATATAATATGGAAGGGTCACTCACTCATTGCCAATTAGTTTTGAGTTGGATGCCCGCAAACTTTAACTACTCAAGAAGATATTTTGAATGTTTTCAAGCTTAATTTATTATGAAAAGAATGCTCTCAATTTATACAGGAAGGTGATAACAAGATAAGTGTTGAAATAGTTACATAGTTAGAAATAAAATAGCTACTCTTGATAATCTAAAAGATACGTAAGAATAACTGGAGATTAAATAGGTGGATACAGCTAAGTTGTTGGAGACTTTTTCAACTCAGACTTGGTCTCTGAGTTGAGTGGCTTAACACCTCCCCTCAAGTTGAATGGTAGCTGGCGAACATTCAACTTGTCCCTTAACATGTGAAACCTTGCAGCTGCTAAACCTTTAGTAAAAATGTCTGCCACTTGGTCCATTGATGAGATGAATTTAACTTGAAGTTCCTTGTTTGCCGCTCTTTCTCTAACGAAGTGATAGTCGATCTCGATATGCTTTGTTCTTGCATGAAAGACAGGATTGGCAGTCATGTATGTGGCGCCTAAGTTTCACACCACATACTTGGTATAGTGGTTTTGATGCCCAGTTCTTTAACCAAAGATTGAATCCAAATAACCACTGATGTAGCTATAACAATGCCTCTATATTCTGCCTCTGTGCTTGATTTTGACACACTTTTCTGTTTTCTTGCACTCTATGAAATCAGATTACCTCCAAAATATATGCAATACCCACTAGTTGACCTTCTGTCATCTAAATTTCTTGCCCAGTCTGCATATGAGAATGCGTGAATGGAAAAAATCAAAAGTAAGTTTGATATGAAGTCCATAGCTTACCCTCTGCATTTCCCAATGCTCAACATATGGATCATGCATATACTGACATACTTTGTTGACAACCACAACTATATCTGGTCTAGTTAGATGAAGATATTGCAGTGCCCCAACTATGCTGCGAAAGAAACTTGGATCTTCAAATTTGGTAGTTCATTGCTTCAAGACTTTTAGCTGTGTAGCAAGTAGAATAGTGACCGGCTTAACCCCATCTAGTTTAGTTCTCACCAACAAATATGCTATGTACTTTTGTTGACTCAGAATGAGTGATCTGCCCTGTTTAATCACCTCAATACCCAAAAAGTAAGTCAAAACTCCCATGTCTTTAATTGCAAATACTAAACTCGACTTATCAATAAGATTATTAATCTTCCCCAAGATCGATCCAGTAATAATTATGCCATCAACTTAAATGAGAACGAGGAGAACACCGTCAGAATTTCGCAAAATAAACAAAGAGCTATCTGCAATTGATCCATTGAAACCCATAGTTGTTAGATAAGAGCTTAACCGAGAAAACCACACTCTTGGCGCTTGTTTAATCCCATAAAGAGCTTTATTCAATTTGCATACATGATTAGGAAAATTGGGATCGATATACCCAGCCGGTTGTTGCATATACACTTCTTCATCGAGGAGACCATGCAGAAATGCATTTTGCACATCCAGTTGGCGCAAGGGCCAATTGTTCATTGTATCCAGAGATATGACTAACCTTATGGTACAAGGTTTAACCACTGGACTATATGTTTCTCCATAGTCAATTCCCTGCTGTTGGTGGAACCCCTTTGCGACTAATCTCGACTTGTAACGATCAAATATGCCATCTGATTTTTGCTTCACTCTGAAAACCCATTTTGAACCTACAACATATGCCTTAAAACCATGGAACCAAAGTCCAAATTCCATTTCTAATATGGGCATTATATTCATCATCCATAGAAAAACGCCACTTAGGATCTTTTCTAGCTTTACTAAAACAAGTAGGAGCCATTATATCATCAAGTTGTAATGGATGTTTTGTTGAGGTGAGACACAACTTCTTTACTGACTTAGTGATTCCTAACTTTGTTCTTGTGACCATTTGGTAATGTTGAGGATGTGGTTGTTGTGGTATTAAATCACCTTCAACTGATAGTGGAGGTTCAATTGGCTGTGGAGCATCAGGTGGATCTGAATCTTTAGGAGACATTACTTCAGGTGACATTGGTTCATTTTCCAAGGCATGGTGTGAAAAGGATGGTGACACAGATTGCAATACTGGTGATGTTAATGGTTGAAAAACTGAGGAAGAGAGGATTTTTGTACTGGGGCATACCTTGATGACCTGCAGTAGGGATTCATCTGACTTTTTAGCACTGAATGAGAATGTTCAACAAATCTGACATGGAGCGAGATATATAGTCGTCATGTTTGGAGATGTAAACACAAGTATCCCTTTTGTGCACCACTGTAACCTATAAAGACACAAGGTAAGGACCTGGGTTGTAGCTTGTTTGAGTTGTAAGACCTTAATGTTGGATAACACAAGCATCCAAATACTTTGAGAAACTTAAAATCTGGTTTCTTGTTAAACAACAATTCTAAGGGTGATTTGATTTCAGTTTGAGAAGCTGGACACCTATTTATTAAGAAGCAAGCAGTTGAGAAAGCATCCCACCAATAAAAAGATGGCATTGGGGCATGATATAAGAGAGCTAGACCCGACTCGGTGATATGACAAATACGCCGCTCAGCTAAACCATTATGAGCAGATGTATGAGGACAAGAGAATCTGTGAATGATGCCAGACTCATTAAGGAAGGATATGAACTTTTTATATTCACCTCCATTGTCTGATTGAAAAACTTTAATTGTATGATCTGTGATGTTTTCTATTTGCTTTTTGAAATGAATGAAAACTGGTAAAGCATCTGACTTACCAACCAATGGGTATATCCATGTATAATGTGAGAAAATATCTAATAAAAGAAGATAATAATGATAAACATTTCTTGAAAAACTAGGAGATACCCATAAGTCAGAGACAATCAATCCCAAGGGTTTGTTTATTATTATACTACTGTCTGGAAATAGAAGCTTCTTGCTCTTACTAAGATGGCAAGAATGACAAAAATGAAAATCTTTATTAGACACAAGAAGAGAATGGTTTTTGATTACTCTAGAAACTGTTTTTAACATTGGATGCCCTAGTCTTTGATGCCATAGTGGTACGAACTCAGTAATGTAGGAAGATGGTTTGTTGATTCTTGATCTCTCGCACCCCATCAAAGATGTAGAGCCCATTCCTATTCTTGCCTTGGAGTAGAGTTGTCCCTGTTTGCAGATCCTTCACAACAAAATAACTTGAGTGAAAAACCAAATACACATTATTGTCTTCACAGAACTTGGAAACAGAGAGTAAGTTTGCTTTGATGCTTGGGACATGAAGAATGATGTTTAAAGCAAAATATCTATGGTTATATGTGAAAGAGGCGTTACCAATTGTTTCGATAAGTAAAGCATTACCATTTCCAACATGGAAACTCTCTGTGCCATCATACTCATGACATATATTCAAGTTGTCAAGACTATTAGTGAGGTGGTGTATGGCACCCGAGTCAGTTACCCAGTTGCTGTCTGTTGCTCTTCCAGGTAGAGCCAAGTATGCAGCTGGCTTGTTGTGTTGTTGTTGTGACTTATCTTCCTTGAATCGAAACCAACAGACACGTGCTAGGTGACCTCTTTTTCTACAAATTTAGCAAGGACCTTGATCTTGTTGTTGTTTGTTTCTGGAGTTATATTGTTGTTGAAACTGCCTGCCTTGTTGGTTATTGGACTGACCCCTTCTTTGATTAGTTCTTTGAGAGAATTGATTATTTGTTCCGACTATTACATTGGCTAGAGGCTATTGAATAAGTGCCAGTTGTTGCTGAAGACGCATATCAGATGTTAAAAGTTGGGAATAAACGGTGTTGATGGTTAGTTCTTCAGTTGCACTTAAAGTAGTAACTATTGGATCGTATGACTGATACAAACCATTCAAAATTGTTGATTTCATATCAGGATCAGATAGTGTGATTCCTGAGGCTGCAAAAGAATCAAAAAGTGACTTAGCCTTTGAGAAATATTCTTCCATAGAATTATTACCTTCTCAAAGGTTGTGCAACTCTCTTCGGAGATGCATCTGATAAGCGTGAGTATTTGGGGAAAATCTTGATGCGAGAGCATCCCAAACCTCTTTTGAAGATTTTAATCCAACAACTCTGGTCATGACACTTTCAGTCAATGAGGAAAGTAGCCATTCATAAGGATTTGATCCTGCTCTATAAATTTTGTATGAGCTGGATTGATGTCTTGTGAATCTGGCAAGGTACGTGGGTTTTTTTCGAGACTCCCATCAATGTCACCTGATAGGTTGTATCTAATTAGTAGTGGAGTGAACTGGGTTTTCACAACAAATAGCTCTTTTCATTCAACTTGATGTTAACACTATGGTTGATATGAAGTTGTTAGAGGGTGGAAACGTTTGCTGCTATTGTTATTTTAAGCGTGGATTGGATCTTCTGGCGTGATACCAACTCAAGAAGATATTTTGAATGTTTTCAAGCTTAATTCATTATAGAGAGAATACTCTTAATTTATACAGGAAGATGATAACAAGATAAATGTTGAATAGTTACACAATTAGAGATAAAATAGTTATTCTTGATAATCTAAAAGATACGAAAGAATAACTGGAGATTAAATAGCTGGATACAGCTAAGTTATTGGAGACTCTTTCAACTTAGACTTGGTCTCTGAGTTGAGTGACTTAACAGTCTTTTACTCTTGTCTCCATTCCTTATACAGTATTTGCTTTTCTTTTTAAGTTTCCCAAAACCTTTTGATGAACCAAACCTCAAAAAGTGGGAGATATTGTTTGTGAGTTTTGATGATTTTATTTACTCTTTAATAATATTTTGTCTTTGCTTATTCGATTGATTCTACTAGTAGTTGATTCTACTATTCGAGAATAAACAACAAACAAACAACAACGAAATTCCAAAGGTAAAAAAAAAAAAATTTACCTGTGTATTAGACCAACCAACTCTACTTGTATGGTTTTGTGTTTCTTTAAGGGATTGTATACTTGTGTGGTTTTGTGTTTTTTTAAGGGATTGTAGACCGTTAATGTTTTATAGTCTTTTGCCAATTTGACAAAGAAAAATCACACATTTTCGGGATAAACTTCACCCGTGAATCTTTGACGCTACCTATTTTATTTCATCTTGGTTGATTGATTAGGAACATGTCGGCCCTTAATTTTTATCCCCTCAATGTTAGTGTGGGAAGTTTCTGAACTTAGAATGAACACTGCTCATATGGCTACCAGCTATAATTTTCTAATAACCTCTGCAGCCTGAAGTTATTATAACCTCTGGATGGATTAAAACCTTGCGAATTTGTAATGCATTGTTTTGCAATTTCCGACTAGGATGGTCTAGATACCGTAAAAAAAGGCTCGTAGTATGCAGCATGTGGCACTTTACCGGCACATGGATAATTTCCAATGCTCTATGAACAAGAAGGTAGGCACTAGATTTTACGTTAGATCGTCCAAAACAAATACTCCCTCCGTCCGAGAATAGATGATCTATTCATCTTTAGATTTTGTCCGATATTAAATGACTGATATCATTAAACAAGAAGATATTTATAAAACTACTCTTTTAATTGATTATTTTTAGTATAAGAAATATGTATAACTTGATAGTCATGTTTATATTCGTTACTTATGTGTTTTAAAATGTTTTTCAATTATACAAAGTTCACGAGTATCCGTCTTATATTTTAAGAAATAAATCAAATCTAAGTTTTAGTAATTATTATCTATAAGGATATAATTATAAAAAATACTTTTCTTTTTCTTGTTATACGTTTTGTTCAAACTTAAACTTGGTCACCTGTTCCCAGTCGGAGGAAGTATAATTTAAGGGTTACGAGAGATATAATGTGTCTCTTTATCGGAAGAGGAGGTTGGACAAATGCATCTGCAGTGGCCCGCCCATACATACTATAAACATTCGTATTCAAGCACCATTCTTTACTTTTTTACAATGAAATGATGAAGCTTCCAACGAGACATGTATGACAGCCATACAAGACTTCACTCCGTACCCTTTCAAATCATTCAGAATTATGTAAGGCTCCTGAATCCTGATGAGATAGACCAAAGCTGGAACACTGAAAAGAGAGACTATGGGGTTGGGGACATCAAACAAGATATACTAATAGTCTAATTCCCCTCTCTTCTCTCCTCTTTATCATCATCATTTATAATTTGGTTTCTCTCACTCTCTGTTATCTCTTGTGCTGTTGTGATTGGACTTAGAGAAAGAGTACAAATTTAAAGCAGTTAAAGGGGGGGGCCAAATTCTGACATTTTTACTCGTGAAGGTCTTCAAATATAAACAAAAAAAGAAATCATCTCATTTCTGAGTGAAGAAAGAGAGGAAAAGGAAGAAAAAAGACACCACTAATCTCTGATTTTCTTGTCTCATCAAATTATGACAAACCATTTCATCGTGTGAACTCACTAACCAATTTCATTTCTTTCTTTCTTTCTCTGCCTATATCTATCATTTCTTTCTAAACTAGCTCTGCAACTCTCTTTCTTATCCCTCTCTCTTAAATTTGAGATCTAAAGAGAAGTGAAAGTGAAGAAATGGGTACTCAAAAAATTTCTTTGTTCTTGTTATTAGTTTCAGTAATGATAATAATGTTTAAAAAGGGGGAGTCAAAAACAAATGCTGAAGAGATTCAAGGAATGAAAGAATTGAGAAACAAACTAGACCCAGAATCAGTAACTCCAGGATCTTGTTTAAGCTCATGGGATTTCTCAGTTGATCCATGTGACCACATTAATACTGATCGTTTCACTTGTGGGTTTAGATGTGAACTTGATGATGTTTCTGGAATGTTTAGAGTTACTGAAATCATCTTTGATCAAGCTGGGTATACTGGTTCTCTAACTAATTCATCTTGGAATTTCCCTTACTTGGAAACTCTTGATGTATCACATAATTACTTAAGTGGTTCAATTCCGAACTCAATCTCAACACTCAGTCGTCTCCGTCGACTTGGTTTCTCAGGTAACTCATTCACTGGTGAATTACCTACTTCACTTGGTTACCTTACGAACCTCGAAGAGCTTTACCTCGACAACAACCGTCTCCAAGGAGCAATTCCAGAGAGCTTCAATGGGTTATTGAGCTTAAAAAGGTTAGAACTTCAAGGGAATAAGATTTCTGGGGAAATTCCTGATTTGAGTTCACTTAAAAATTTAACCTTTTTAGATGCAAGTGATAATGGAATTTCAGGGAAATTACCAGCCAATTTCCCATCTTCATTGATGACAACTATAATGAGGAATAATTACATACAAGGAAATCTCCCTGATAACATACTCAATTTGGAATTCTTACAGGTAATGGATTTAAGTCATAATTTATTATCTGGGTCTGTAATTTCAGCTCTGTTTACTCATCCATCTCTACAACAATTGACTCTATCTCATAACAAGTTCACGTATGTACAAATACCAAGGAATTTAGGTACTCAAAGTGAACTAATAGCACTTGATTTAAGTAATAATGAGCTTCAAGGATTATTACCAGCTTTCATGGCATTGATGCCTAAACTATCAGCATTATCAGTTGAGAATAATAAGTTTACAGGGATGATACCTTCACAATATGCCATCAAAACAGTTGTTCCTGATGAAGGTAGTTCACCATTTGTTAGATTATTACTTGGTGGGAATTACTTGTTTGGTCCAATTCCAGGTCCATTGATGGCTCTCAAACCTGGTTCTGCTATTGTTAGTTTAGCAAACAATTGTTTGTTTAGATGTCCAACTAGTTTTTTCTTTTGTCAAGGTGGTATTCAAAAGTCTCTACTCACTTGTAGTAGTAATGGACCTGTAATTCCTTGATGAATGATTATTGTTGTTATAAATCTAATGTGATTATTTTCATCTCCATTGAAATGGTTTCTTTCTGTTTTGTTCTTACTGTGTTTGTTTGATTAATGGAAAATGTTTGAATCGCAACAGAGGACAATAACTTAGTACTGTGATGAAGTCTGTGAGTGAGATAGAGACAAGAAACAGAAGCGAGAGATTGATTTTTCTTTCGTTTCGTAAGCGTCATTAGTTACACACTTTGGATGCTGGGAATAATATTTACAAAATTTGACAAATGAATCCGTTAATTGCCAACAGCCGTTAGTTATTACACAATTATTCAAAAGGGGTGATGATAGAGGGAGCCCCCGCTCTTCGACACCATTTTTTTTATAGGTACATTAATTAAATATTTTTATATTTAAATATTTTTATAAATATTTTTATTCATAAATAAATATATCCTCCGTCTTTCTAGATGATTGATGCATGAAATATTAGATTATTAATATACCCTTGTATAAAATTAACATCACGTTACCGAAACCAGCTTACTTCACTCGATTTTTTCAGTTTCTCTCTCTTCATCTCCAACAGCCCAAAAAACAGATCAAAAAATTTGTAAAAAAAATTCGTAGAAATCAAACAAAATACAGTTTGTTGATAGATTTAAAAGATTCAGAAGAAGAATTCAACTGAAACCAATTTCAGTTTGTTGAATATGGTTTGAAAATCGATTTTGAATTTCGATTTTGAAGATCGATAATGATAATCTTCAAAAACAACCGATATAAAGATTAAATCAAAAGGTAAACAAGCGGCTATGTGTTTAAATTAGTTTTGATTTCTTATTATTTTGATTTTGGTTCAATCAATTTCAATCTAATCTTCGATAATTTCTATCTGATTGTGTTTCAAATGTTCACTAATAGTGAATTAGTTGATTTCTTTTCAATTTTGTTTGATTTAGTTCTGATAATGATTTTTCTTGTTACGGATTTTATTGCGTACTAATTATGTTAAATGATATGTTACATGTAACATTGGTGGTGGTGGAACAGGTGGTGGTTATAACAGAGGTGAGAAAGGTGGGGGATATGGTGAGAACGGTGGAAACCAAGGTGGAGATCCCAGTGGTGGTCGTGGAGGTGATGTACAACATCTTTTGGTGGATATGGTGGTCTCCTCTTGAGTACTTATGGAGGTGGTGGAATCGTAACTATGAAACTAATGCAGTTCATCCACCTACTAGCTACACTAGTGGTCTGAATGCATATCCACCATTATACAGTGGTGGTGCTCAAGTTATGGCGATGATGAGGCGGTAGGGATGTCCATATGAAGACTCCAGCAATAGAGAAAGTGGTGGCCGAGGAGGTTCACAAGGTGGATATGATGGTGGTTATGGTGGTAGTGCTGTTACTGTTGAATTCCCTACTTACTATGTTTTAGTAGTTTAGGTTGTTTCTGATTAGGAGCAGACAGTGTCCAAGCTGTTCTTTAGGTAATCAACATAATAACATAACAACAGTAATAGAACTAAGAGCAGTTATAATAACATAAAAAAAAAACACTGTGATGCATTTCACGAGGGGGCTGTACCCCCTTGTAAGAAATATATATTCATTGTGGCAACTGAAAAAAAAACAAAGAAGATGCAATAGGTTGACCCATGCACTTGCTAATTAGGAGAAGAATGTGTTTTCGGTAGTGTCAAGGTGTTGTAATTAATGAAAGTAGTGTCTGTGGTGATTTACAGATTGTCAAGCACCTTTTACTTATGGAGAACTTAGCTATGTTTAGTAGTGCTAGAGAAAATACTTGTGTGTGGAAAAGGAAATGAATATATGTAGTCATTTAGAAACTTGTGGAGTACAACATCTTGGTTGAGCTAGCCGTTCTTGTCCCTTCACAGGCCATAAAGGTGTACAAAATGTTGAAGATTCGTATGCATTTGATGGGAAGAGAATTCTACTAGCTGTTACTGAACCTGCTTGACGAGCAGGGATATTGTTGCTCTATCCGGCGGCTACACCTTGGTAAGTTGTTACTTTTCTTATTCAGTTTTTTATCCTTATCATTATGGACTTGGAATTATCTGATTGATAGAGTCTTTCTTTTGCTGTTTTCTGGTTACATCACAATACCATGATTTTTAAATTTTCTATGACTTTAAATAGTACTCACTCTGTTTCTAGAAAAGTGATAGTAACAGTTTTCTAGAAACGGAGGGATTATTTATTTATCCATCTTGGTTTAATTTCAATGTGGTTACCTTTCTTCATTATTTACATTGGGGTTCACCTATCAGACTCCATCTTGATAGATCACACTATTTACATTGTTCATTCCTTTTTTGTCTTTCCAGTGTTTTTACTATTACTGCTCCCTGTCGATGCATAGCTTGTCAAATAGGGAATTCCATGTTTAAATACCCAATTGTTTTTCTTTTTATATGCACATAAATAGAAAGCATGCGAATTTTTCTAGAAAACTGGTGTCAACAACCAAAGTTGACACCAATAACTGGGATCAACAACCGAAGTTGATACCAAAAAATTGGAATCCAGGGACATGTTCTTCCAGGAACTGGTGTCAACAACCAAAGTTGACACCAATAACTGGGATCAACAATTGAAGTTGATACCAATAAGTCCATTTGAAAAAATAAAACTGTATTTTGTAAATGAAGATTACATGCTCTATGTAATTGGGAATACTTACGATTTTTGTTGTTTGACAGCAGATTGAAAAAACAAAAATGAGGAAACCAGCAAAAGCAAACCTGGAGAATAAAATGCAAAAAGAGGGGGAATCACCAAAAGTTAAAAGGTAAAGCACCAAAAGCAAAGACGAAGAAGAAAATGCAAGAATATGAGGAATCCCCAGAAGTTCTATAAGGTAAAAATGATTGATTTGTATATGTGCAGAGTTGACTTAACTAAGAAGATGCAAAATAATAGAGTCAAGATGGTGCATGGAAACTAGAGGAGAACAACCAACAACAACAGAAGGAGCAACAAGACCAAGTTACCCATACTGACTTTGTTCAAGAGATATTCTCATAACCGACTCAGTTTACGACTCAGTTGAAGACATAATCTAATGTAGGTCTAAAACTTGTTAATATAAGTCTGATAGTGGTATTTAACATCTTATAATGTAAGTCTGTTCATGATCCTAAAGAACATTTTAATGTAGGTCTTAAAAAACATCTCAATGTAATGGGCTTAAACATCTTAATGTAGGTATGAAGAAGTTCTAGAATTAAACGATCGACATGTTGCTACTTACTTTTTACTGATTTCTAGTATGAATGCATGAATTATAGATTTCTTATAGTAAAAAAGATTGCAGGTATGTATAGCTTATGGAGATAACTTAAAATACAGATAAAACCATGTAATTTTTTTTAGTGTCAGACACGAGAAAAAACTGGTATCAGCAACCGAAGTTGGCACAAAAGTTAGAATAAAACTGGTATCAACAACTGAAGTTGGCACAAAAGTTAGAATCCAAAAACATATTGTTTCCAGATTATCGTGTCAACAATCGAAGCTGACACCAATAACTCGTGTCAACATTGGAAGTTGATTTTACAAATTGATGTCAACAATCGAAGTTGACATCAAATATGGAATTCAGGAACATCCTGTTTCCAGAGTATCGTGTCAACAACCAAAGTTGACACCAATATCTCGTATCAACAATGAAAATTGATCCCAAAACCTGATGTCATCAACCAAAGTTTATAATAGTTTATTTCCTGTAAAAACCCATAAACCCAAAGCCTCTAAACTTACATATTTATCATAATCTGGTGTCAACATCTAAAGTTGATACCAAAATTTTGTGTTACCAACCAAAGTTGGCATCTTAATCTGGAGTTAACATGTCAAGTTGACACTAAAATAAGCATCAGGAAAACAAAAAACTTTAACATGCATTTCGCAACACATTTAACAACACAAGTTCTTACAGTCAAGCCAAGCAACATGTTTAAGTTTATCTAGAAACAATAAAAAATATGTTTAAATTTACAGACATGTGTGCTAACTTCTCTCATTTTAATAAACACTACTCGTCGTTGCTGATTCATCCGAATTTGCTTCCATATAGGAACTCCCATATATTGCACCTATAAAATATTCACCAAAGGGAATCAGTACGAAAATATATGGAAGATAATTTGCTAAAAAGAACAGTACATGAATTTATCTTGGCTTGAAAGAAAATTTGCTGGAAGTGGGGTTTCACATGAATCCAGATACTCTTCTAACCCCAAAGGGAAAAGTTTCAAACTATCCGAAAGAGATAGGACACAAACCTTTCACTTAAACAACACAATTCAACCTGCATTGAACAGTAAAGTTGATGGGTGCAGAAATTTGCTGGAAGATCAAACAGCTTGCAACGGTTCCTCAAATTCATCTTTCATTTCCTGATGCCATTGGACAGCTTGCAACGGTTCCTCAAAGTTATCCTTCATCTCCTGATGCTAGTGGTTTACAAGGCCGTACAATATCCTTGCATTTGCATACTGATATAAATTAAGACATTTATATTCGAACTTATGTTCATATTGAATCTGCACGGTACTCTTTACCTTGAAGATATGTAGAGACTAATCTGCATAACAAGATATTGTTATTTACCAAGTTAATGAATTGATTTAGAAAAGTAAAATAAATTAGCTTTAACCATATGAGATATACCTATAAATTTCAAATAAGATCCAACTATAGATAACATTGACAAGCAAAACACAATTACACAACTACAGTAACCTGTCACAACATCATTATTCTCAAAATCCAAGTCATTATTTCGGTAATTACGTCAAGCTTCTAAATTTTAATTCAATTATCATGAGATTAAGCTTTTCATTACTTGTTTCTACAAATAACGTGACGATCGAAACACAAAACAGTGCATATAAACAAAGCAAATTCAGTAAAAAAAAATCAGATTCATACCGATAAAAAAAAATTACCACTCCTCCTCAAGATTCCCTACCGGAAACATATTCTTCGGCAATATCGGCCTAACTACTTCCCTAGGTGGTGGCAATGTATTCAACGAACCAGGTTCAGCAACACCTTCAAACAGGAGACACTTTACCCTTTAGTTCACCCCAATACTCATCAACCCCACCATTCCTCCCATTGTCACTCCTCCCCGATTACCACCAACTAGTACTTTGTGGACTCTTTTTGACATATTGATACTCCTACCAACAACAAACGAAGAACTCGCCTCAAATCTACTTTTTAATGGAATAACGGAATCCTGCTCATCCTTCTATCTTTTCCATAAAATCTCTTAATGGTGTTCTATAATCTCTTAATGATGTTCAAATCTACTTTTCAATTATATATACTAAACCCACAAATTATCAATATTTAATGCAAAAAATCAATTGTTTTCATACACGGATTTCATTTTTACATTGTTTAAACCAATTCAAAACATCAACATTATACAGTAAATCAACAATCTCTATAAACATCTTATATATCAGGTACGAAAAGTTTGTTAACTTCCTAAAAATAACGAACTAACACAATTTAAATAATGAATTAACGCACTCCACGAGGGGGCGCTGCCCCCTCGTGAGAAATATTTTCAATGTGGGAAGTTAAAACAAGTTACTTGGATTGGAAACATTCAACAAACACACAAAACCAAAGTTAAATTCGAAAATCAGAACTAGAAACAAAAGCAAAAACTATCTCCAAAATCTGAAAGTAAAAATGTAATCTAAACAACTGTCACAACTCTATTAGCAACCTAAAGTGAGACAACCAGCAACCATCATTCATATTAAATCAACCCTTGCTTCCATAAGATCATTGAAATGTAAGCTACAAAACAGTACGAACTCTATTTACAACCTAAATCAAACAACCAACATATATCATCCATATACATTTCAATTAAACAACTCTGTTCAATAGTAATAGACAACAAATACATGTTGAGTTAGAACACTTTCAGAAACATTACTAAAATAACAAAATGTAGTTAAACATCAACAACACATACCAAAAATCTAAAATCTAAAAACAAAGCTGAGTCATACCTGAATTAGTATAACTTGTTGAATCATAGAAATCAAACTGAAACACAAAAACTTCAAAAATAGAAAATGTCTGCAACCAAAATGATGAACACAGAAACTTCAGATTTCAATTATTGATGACTATTTTCATCATCTCCTCCCCATTGATACAGACAATTCTTCAAGAACAAACATTATTATCATCGATTTTAGGTTCTTCAAGCCAAATCCAGTTGAAATTGAAATGAATCTAATGTTCTGAATCTGGAGACTAGGTTTTGAAGATTATTTTCTTGTTGATTCATCACCATATTTAAGATTTGTAGTTAAATCAAGTGGAAATCGATCTAAATCGATTGTTTAGGAGGAGGTGGTGGTGATGCTGGTGGTAGGAGGTGGTGGCGAAGACGAAGAAGGTGGTGGTGATGTCGTTGGAGAGGAGAGAGAGATCGATTAAATTCTATTCGGTGAGAAAACATTAAATCTAGTTATAGTAGGTAGATTTGGTATTAATGATTAAATTTATTTATTGTTAAAAGACGAGGATATAATTATTGGATAAGAGTATTTATGAAACACATGAAAAGAGGGATATTTGACCAATTTTCATTTTTTTTACACCTCTATGTGTTATAAATCTAAATCCTATATCTAGAATGATAAATTTTTTAAGGACCATGTTAGGTCCTGGACTGAATACCATGGATCAGTACTTATGCAACATAGGCGGATATTTTTTTGATGTTAAAGCATTTTCGTTTTGGTTGTCATATATCAGAAAATTATACTGCAAGTATGCAACCATAAAGGTCTTTTGGCAACAACTAGCAAGGCTGTTTTTGAGTTTTAAACGCTTATTTACGGTGAAAATTGGACTCCCAGTTGCATATTTTCGACGATTGTGACAAAAATGTAGCTGCATTCCGAGGTACTCGCAAAGGACTAAAGTCTTGCGAAGAGACTACCTGCCGGCTGCCGGGAAAGAAATTCATGAGTGATACTGAAAACCAAACAAAACAGAGCTGAAATGAATTGGATTGAAACTTAGAATAAAAATATATGTGAAATCAGTGTATGTTTTTAAGTTTGTAAGTTTATTGCCGTTGAATGGCATGTGCAATCGTCCCATTTATTTCATCAAAAATGGATTTATAAATTCAAACAAAATCTATAGAATTCTTTCAAATATTTTAACAAAATTTAGAATATAAACAATTGATGGTACTTTTAAAAGGGTTTGGTACCTCTGGACCTCTTATTATTAGGTCATAAGTTGGGCGTAAAATAAAATAAAATAAATTTTTGTTTTAAATTACAGAACTGAAATCTTTAGGCCAATGTTAGAGCGTCCACAGTCACAAGAAAAACAAATATCAAATACTAAGATTAAATCCCAATTTTTGTTGACATTTTGGGTGGTCTAGCGCAACAGTAGAAGAGCAAAATATGGTGAAGCGCAAGTATAATTTACGTTTGACCTTGAGCGCAAGTATAATCCATGTCTTTTGTTTGGGAGGACATACAATAAGCGCCTGATTTGGGCGTACATAATAATCACGCCTGGTGTGAGACGTAGTTTAAATCCTTGTGTGATATCAGACGGAGATTAAAAGTGCGTCCAAATGACAGAGGCGAGTATTATCAACGCCTGACGAAACAGATATTATACCTACGCACATTGAACATGTGGTGATGAAAGATGCGTCTGATGGAGAGGCGCATGTGCACAAACGTGGATTATATACAGCCTCACATCCAAACGGACAAATCTATATTCGTTCTTCTCCTCTTTCACAGTCTTTTCAACAACAAGTTAACCCTAGAAAAAAAAAATCTAAAACCATCCATAATCTTCCAATTTCCGGTTACAAATCTACAAAGAAAGATTAAGTTTATCTTAACAAGGTATGGAACTCAAACCGGTTTTAATAAATTTTAATGGATTTTTCATGGGTTTTAATTATGATTCATATTTGTTGTAGTATTTTGTTAATTAGGTATGTTGATATATGCTTGAAGATTAAAGGTAAGATTATGGTACTTTGTAATTAGGTTTTGCAAATTTTAATTCTTAAATTGGGTTTAATTCTTAACTAGGTTTTTGCAAGTTTTAAATTGGGTTTACAAAAATTGATTTGAATTCACTAATTTGAAATTAGAATTGATTAATTTGAGTTGGGTTGTGGTTAATTTTAGCACTCAAAAGTGGTGGTTCTGATAGCACTCAGCCTAATGGTAGCTCTAATTTTACCAATCAGGTAAATCAATCTTCTTCTATCCCTATGAGAAATTCCAATGTCAATGTTCCTGTTTCGTCTATTATATTTCTTGTTAATAATGTCAATATGCTGGTTTGGAATGTGAGAGGATTTGGGAAAAAAACTGCCAATAAGGAGCTTTACATTTTACTTAGAAATATTAACCCAGACATCAACTTTCATTCTGAAACCAAAATGCAAAAGGATATTGCTGCTAGGAAACTGAAGAATATGGGCTTCCCCTGTGCTTTTCATATGCCCTGTGTTGGAAAAAGTGGGGGTCTTGTTCTGGCTTGGAAAAAAGGAAATATTTATTAACATAATTTTATCCAACTCTAGAGGCATTTATGTTACAACTGGGGACATTATACACTCTAAAACCTGCCATATTTATTTCATCTATGAAGAGCCAAATAGTAATCTCAGAAACTCCTTTTGGGATAATCAATATAGTCTATCTGCTCTTCCTTTAGATGAACCTTTATTTGTGGTAGGAGATTTTAATGCCCTTTTGGGCCCGGAGGATAAATGTGGTGGTCTAGAGGTCTCTGATGATGATTCTCTTTTTATGAGAAACTTTTGTGATGTCTTTGATCTGTATGATCCTGGTTTTTCAGGCCCTAGGTTTACTTGGTATGATATACAGTCTGGTCCTGATCTTTTTCTTGAGAGACTTGATAGAAGCCTCATTAACTCTGTTGCTGAATGTTTATTTCCTAATTTTTGTGTGAATAACATGCCTAGAGATTCTTCTGATCACTGTCCCATGCATATAGGATTTAACTTTGATAATATTTGCATGCCCAAACCTTTCCATTTTATGTCCATGTGGATTGAAGATCCTACTTGTAAAGATATCATTGATAATTCTTGGTCTTCTAATGTAGTTGGTTCCCCAACCTATAAATTGAGAGCTAAGTTAATGAACACAAAGAAGTGTCTCAGGGATTAGAATAAATCCTCTTTTGGTAATATTCAAACCAATATATCTACCGCTAGGGAGGAATTAACTTCAATATAATCTTCTAATCCTACTGATTCTAGTACTCTGTCTCACATAAAAGCCAGATTATCTTATCTTTACGGTCTGGAAGAGTTGTATTGGAAATCTAGAGAAGTGTGGCTTATGGAAAGAGATAAAAATACTCTGTATTTTCATAGGGTTACCCTTTTCAGGAGAAAAAGAAATGCCATTAGTTGGATCAAAGACTCCTATGGTACCACTCTAACTGATAGAGAAAATATCAGTTGATCTTTTGAAAATTACTTCAAAAATCTTTACTCTTCCCAACCTCAGCAATTCCAAGAAGAAATTTTCTTAGACCTTCCAATCAAGTTTCTCTAGAGGACAATTATTATCTCAACTCTCAGCTGACTGTTGATGAGGTTAAACATGTTGTTTTTCAAACGGGTGGTAAGAAAACTACAGGGCCTGACGATTTCACTGGTATTTTCTACCAAAATTATTGGGATATAGTGGGTGAAGATGTCATTAAGATGAATCAAACCTGTTTTAGAACATGCCACATTGCCAAAGTCTTCAGTCACACTAATATTGCCTTGATCCCAAAAGTCCCACTTGCTGAATTGGTCTCGCAATATAGACCAATTGGTTTATGCAACTTCATCTATAAAATCCTGTCTAAAACTCTTGCCAACAGACTTTAACCTTTTATGGATTCCAGGATTTCTCAAAATCAAAGTGTTTTTGTCCCCAAAAGAAGTATTTCTGACAATATCATTCTTTCCAATGAGGTGGTTTATTCTGTTAATCACCATAAAGGTAAAGAAGGAATAACATCCACTTGACATGTCTAAGGCCTATAACAAGTTGGGGTGGTCTTTTCTTGAAAAGGTTTTAACTAAAATGGGTCTCAATGATCACTCGATCAAGTTAATATGCCAATGTCTGTCTACAGTCTCCTACTCTGTTTTTCTTAATGAAGTGCCTTCTGGTCTTATTAAGCCTGAGAGAGGCCTGAAACAAGGGGACCTTTTGTCTCCCTATCTTTATATAATTTGTTCTGAAACCTTGTCTGCCTATATAAACTCTCTTACCAGAAAGGGTCTTGTGGAAGGAATTAAGATTTGTAAAAATGCTCCCAACATTACTTACCTTTTATTTGCTGATGGTTCTATCCTTTAGTCTAAAGCTATTGTGAAAGATTTCCAGACCATTAAAGACTATCTTCACATATATTGTCCTGCCTCTAGTCAGGAAATCAACTTTGATAAGTCTGGCATTTTGTTTGTAAAAAAAAACCCAAAATCTTTAATATGCCAATTGTCTGGCATTCTGAGCATATCCTATAGAGATTTGGGGGAAAATATCTGGGTACCCCTATTGCCTCTCAACCATCTAAAATTCAAACTCATATGGGCATCCTCCAATCAGTGGATGCCAGAATTTCTTCTTGGTTTCATAAACCTCTCTCTCAGGCAGCTAGAACTACTCTTGTTAAGCATGTTGGTCAGGTCATCCCTCTTTATCAAATGAGAGCTTTCTTAATTCCTAAATATCTCTGTAAAAAAATGGACTCCCACCTTTGCAAGTTTTGGTGGGGGGAAACTTTAGATCCTAAGGATAAAAAGTTGCACCTCCTAGGTTGGGATAGTTTTTGCTCTCCCAAGTCTGAAGGAAGTCTTGGTCTTAGGAAAGCTGATTTAAATAATCTTTCCATGATAGCTAGAAATGCCTGGAAATTAATTTTTAACCTTGATTGTTTACTTGTTGTTTCTCTGAAAACTATGTACTTTTTTAGGACTGACTTTTTGAATGCTAAATTCTTCGGTAATTGTTCTTGGACTTGGAAATGCCTCTATACCACCAAAGAACTTATCAAACCTTTCATTTCTCGGATTGTAGGGGAAGGTAAATTTATTGATCCTTGGTGTGATAAGTGGATACCAAATTTGGGTTCTGCTACCCCTAATCCCCTGAATCCTCCAGACCCAAA
Organism: Papaver californicum; assembly: GCA_023531435.1. Taxonomy (NCBI): domain Eukaryota; kingdom Viridiplantae; phylum Streptophyta; class Magnoliopsida; order Ranunculales; family Papaveraceae; genus Papaver; species Papaver californicum. The sequence continues at coordinate 8,798,390 of JAJJMC010022854.1, forward strand.
TGTTAAAGTCTTATTTCATTAATCAGGAGTCTAGAACTTGGAATGTTTGTACACTCAATACCCATTTGATAATGCTTCTGTTAATAAGATTGTGATAATCCCCTTAAGCCAGTGTTTCACTTCCGATATGAAGGCTTGGAAACTTTTGAAGACTAGTAGATTTACCCAATATGGGACTCATGGGGTCTAGACCTTCCCCATATAATAATATTTGGAAGAGTATTTAGAAATTAAAGGTCCCTCACATAGTTCAATTATTTATCTGGAAAGCATCTAAATATGCTCTCCCTGCTAGATTTGTTCTTCACACTCGCATGCTTATGCTTTCTGTTTGTTGCCCCAGGTGTGATGCTGGGAAGGAGTCTATTATGCATGCTTTAGTGTTGTGTCCTTATGCTAGTCGTGTCTGGTTTTTGTCTAATCTGTGTATGAATACTGCTCTTTTCTTGGATAAATCCTTGTCCGATTGACTCTTGTTTTAGTTGATTGATCCTGCTACTAAACTACCTGATGATTACCAAGGTCTCTTTGTTATTATTCTTTGGTCCCTTTGGAGCAGTAGAAATAATCTCATCTTCAATTCTAAAAAAGAATCTCATCAATCTGTTATCAGTAGAGCAAAAGCCATGCTTATAGTTAGAGCCCCAGTTATACAAGCCCAAACCAATATTGCTATCCCTAGTCCTGATTCGTGGATGCCCCCACCAGTTGGATGGATTAAATGCAATACTGATGGTGCGTTTGATGACTTAATTTTGACAAATGCTGTAGGTTTTGTGATGAAAAATTCAGACAAAAAAGCTTCTTTTTGTGCCTTTCTTTCCTTTGATGTGAGTTCGGCTGAAGGATCCGAAGCTCGTGCTGTTTGGGCAGCTCTCAAGAAAGCTGTTGAGCTGAAGATTTCCCACCTAATCATTGAGAGTGATGCCAAGTCTCTGATGGATCAATTTTTGCTTGGACTTTTTTATGGGAACTCATGAACAAATGCAATTTTCAAGGATATCAAATATTTTGCTTCTCTTCTTGTTGTTTGCAAAAAAAAAATACAGCCCCGGATTTGTTATTATGTAGCTGATGCTTTAGTCTAGTGGGAAAAAATAAACTCTGGTGTTATGTACCGGTCAGTTCCTCCTATTTGGCTCAAACCAATAGTTGAGGCTGACTATTAACCTTTTTGAAGACTTACGACTATAAAAAAAAATAAAAAATAAAAAAAATACTGTGACGAAGCCTGTGAGTGAGATAGAGACAAGAAACAAAAGCGAGAGATCGATTTTTCTTTCGTGTCGTAAGCGTCGTTACTGACACACATTGGATGCTGGTAATAATAGTAGTACTTTTCACAAAACTTTGACAAATTTTTCCGTCAATTGCCAACAGCCGTTAGTTATACAATTATTGAAAATGGTGATGAAGCCTTTAGATTTTGGTTCATTTTGGTGATGAAACCTTCAGAAAATTATACTGCTACCATATAAATGTCTTTTGGCAACAGCTAGCAAGGTTGTTTCGTGGTGAAAATTGGACTCCCGGTTGCATGTTTCTGATGATTGTGATAAGAATGTAGCTGCATTCTATTACGGTTCCGAGGTATTCGCCAAAGAGCAAAGTATTGCGAAGAGAATACCTGCCGGGAATAGATCTTATTGTAGTTTGGATTGTTGATAAAAAAATTTCTAATGATACTGAAAACTAAACAAAACAGAGCTGAATTGAATCGAAGCCTGAATAAAATTATATGTGAAATAAGTGTATGTGTTTAAGTTTGTAAGTTTATTGCCGTTGAATGTCATGTGCAATTGTCCCATTTATTTCATCGAAAATGAATTTATTAATTCAAACAAAATCTATAGAATTTTTTCAAATATTTTAATAAAAGTGACCATAAACAATTGACGATACTTTTAAAAGGGTCTGCTACTTCTGAACCTCTTACTATTAGGTTCCTGACGAATCTTGTACATTAAATGGGCGTTTGGTTTAGGATTTTTAAAGCAAGGAATTGGATTACTCATAATCTAATTTTTAAAATTGAATTCTAAAGAACAGACCCTTTGATCAAAAAAAATTATATTTGATTGGATTAATTGGATTGCATGGTAATCCAAATCAATAATATTAATCAAATATCCTTGCTTTGAAATTCTAATACCTATATTTAATTAGTTGAAAAATTCAAATTTCAATATTCAAAAATTCAAAAACAATCATTACATAACATTAAAATCCCAAATTACAAAAGTAGCCGAAAATATCTAGAAATTAAAGTTGTCCATTGTATTTTAGGAGATATCTAATAATTTCAAAGCAGTTCTACCACCCTAAGATGTTCAACATAGTAGTATCTCACTTCTTGGGTTTCTTTGGTACCCTGCACAACCAACACAACATATTTGGTCAGAAACATATTCCCTCAGACCAAAATAGCAGTAGACGGATACTAGAAAGAAACAAAAATAGTAGAAAGAATTAGAATTCAAAATCCTTACTCGGCAGTTGGTGGAGGTGTAATGGCAACAGGTGCCTTATCAACAGGACCCAGGATGATCTTAACTCATAAAAAAGAAATACTGATATCCAATAGATAACCAAAACCTGATGAGTAAACAAAGGCACCACTTTAGCTTAGAACCTAAGATTTTGGTGTTTGGTAACCTAGCATCTGAACTATATAGAATCTTACATCATGGGAATGACAGCTTAACAAATTTGAACTCAAGTGACAGCTTAACTCGACTTAACTCGACTCGAAGCATCTCCTAGAGTCGTAACCATGACAATGGTAGCATGATTCAAATTCTACTAATTAGAGCAATACAAGTTATAGTATAATACTACCGCGACCTAATAAATTACAACAAGAGAAGAGAGATTTGCTAACTCCAGGGGGAACAAAAATGAAATTTCGACCTAAAATACCAAGGCATGACAATGCAAATGACCAGAGTGTAAAACTCGTTCTTAGTCCAAGAGAACAAGGTGGGCATTCAAGCACGGCAAACTGGAAAATCAACAGAGAGGAAAACTTTTCAAAGTAAAAACTACGTGACAATTAAACAAAAAATGAAACTAAAAATACTAAAAAAAAAACATTTATTTGCAAAGAAATACCCAACTATGCAGCAATGTTAGTCGGTTAAACATACTTGTAATTCATACAAGTTAGGCAACTCCATTCACCACATTTGAAATACCAGTCTAGTCAATCAAGTTCGTACATCATATTGTTTCTGCAGCACCAGCACCAGCACCAGCTCCAATTTTGTCACTACCACCTGCATTGTTATCTCCAGTACTCCCTGCAACATCTCATCCCCACCAAACCCAACACCAGTAGCTTCCCCACCAGTTGTTGCTGACGTTCCTACATCGACACCATCCAAATTATCAATTGCTTAAGCAACAACAAGCATCACTTTGACGTCAAAACCTCTTACAACAACTACGACTATAATAATTCAAAAACAATACTATGTCAACCTACAAAAATTCGATTTCAAAAACATCAATTGTGTATTATGCCTAATGATATGATTGGAATTATGGTCAATAACCATAACTAGCCATAATAACTGATCAAATATATCATTGAGTCAATCTGTTTCTTATAAACCATTTATTCCTCCACAAATGGTAGGGGCAAAATGAAAGCTAACTCATTGAACTCAAACCAACAAATAGTAATATGAATCAATTGCATGCAAATTTGAAAATTTAACAACTTCTGCAAGTCAATTAGTGAGAGAAAAAAACTATATGTTACAAATTGGATTGAAACTAGTTGGTCTGTAGGGTTCCCTAGTTAAACAAACATCTCAAAATTCTTAAAATTTGTAAGTAAAACGAAATTCTTAAAATTTGTAAGTAAAACGAGATTCTTACCAATTGAACATCTTATATGCTACCGTGTACGAAGGGTTTTAGGGTCGGAGAAGATGCAATTTGATTTGAAGATTGAGTTTTAAGGTCTTAAAGAACGTTATGGTATTTGACAAACAAATCAATTTTTTAGAAATAAAAGAAGATCCAAAAGAAGATTTCTCTATGGCGATGTCCATCTCAAGCTGGGTTATGCTCTCCGTTTGAAAAATGAAAACAAACTTCTATGGTCGATTTGTTTGGTAACAAAGGGTTATTTAGATAATTCTACTGTATATAATCCTCGATTCCTGGTAATCGAATTCTATTCCGCTAGTGGAATTGAAATTGAAGTTTTAGGGATAATCGGATTCCCTAAGTATTTAATTCTGATTCTTAAGATGTTGTGTGGTTGGGAGAATAGAGTGGATTCCCCCGGAATTCAATTACCGGGTCTCTGATTCACTCGAACCACTATAAGAGCCTATCTAGATCATAAGTTGAGCATAAAATAAAATAAATTGCATTTTTGTTTCAAATTACAGAACTGAACTCTTTAGGCCAATGTTACGAACGAAGCCACTACAGGTCTCCCAAAAATGATCCTCCGTAGGTGTTAATGTAGCGCCTCCCACCACCCTAGAATTTAAAGGAAGTGCTCTTTTGTGTGAATATATAGGTCCCATGATTAAAAATGATAAAAACAAAAGCCTTGGTCTACATTTGGGAACTCTCTACTTTTTTTTCTCAAAGGTGTTTTAGGAATTTTTGAATGACTAAGTTATTTTTTCTTTTTGAAGCATGAAAGATATTTATTAGACTAAAAAACAGTTATACGGGGGTATGTGATACCCATTGAATTATTTAACTACAATTTGATTTACGAAAGAGGAGATCATAAGGTCCCAAATTATGGTTGAAAGGTTCTCGATTGACTTTTATCCGCCGCATGATTTGCTAGTGTGTCCGCCGTTTGGTTTTCTTTTCTGTAGATTTATTGGGTAGGGCTTTGCGGGTTTGAAGCATTTTCTGCTTGATTTCTATAATCATTCCAGATATATAACATAGAGGTTTAGCGTCAGAGCTTATGGATCGAAGCAGGTTTTCAGAGTCTATTTCAAATAACACTTTTCCCAATGCCTATCAGTCGTTGTTCGAGAAGCCATTAGCATGACCCATGTTTCTGCTATCAATATGGTGGTGATGCCTAGAGGTAGTGCTAATGCCACCAAAATTGTTACCGTCGAATCCCTGCATATAAAGCCTACACCTGCAGATCCAGGGGGGCCTCTAAAATAACTAAGTTATCCTTTACTTATTTAAATTACGTTTTTATTTTTATAAAAATATATTATTAATTTTTTAATTTGTATTGGGTTTGGCTATGTCCTTATTCCATAATAAAAATATATTATCAATATTATTAATTTTTTAATTTTTTAATTTGTATTGAGGATGCACAAAATTAATTTTGAGCGTTGCATAGTATTCAAGTGTTCCAAATGTGCATAAGGGGGACCTTATATATAACAAAAATCGATAATATCCTTATTCCATAAATAAATCCAAATGTAACTATACATTATAAAAAAAACCTGAATCTATTATTCTTCTTTTTTTCTTCTCCTTCATGATTCATAATGAAGATGATGAACTCAAAAAAAATGACGTATTAATAAATCAAGAAGTTTAACACTTCACAACCAGATAATCTTCCATCCATAACTTTTATTATAAGAATCGACAGACCCACTTTTTTTTGTTGTTTTTAATATCTTAAATAGGTTAGAATTATCAAAGTAGTATTCGATTTCAGTTTCAAAAACTACCTACGACTAAGAAAAAATGAACTCCTAGTCGTAAACACTCACTACGGCTATGAGTTCATCTTTTCTTGACCGTAAATAGTCCATCTACTGCTAGGCAATTGATGAATTCCTAGCCATCGTGTGTTTTACGGCTAGCTAATTCCAGAATGAAACGTTAAATTCATTTTAAAAGTGAGTATAACTATATACTCATTTTAAGAATGAGTATCAGTTTATATTCGATTTAGGAACGAGAATCAGTTTATACTCATTCTTAAAATGAGTATAGACCTAATACAGTCCGTAAATGAACTACTTACGCCTAGGATTTTCCAATATTTCTTAGTCGTAAGTGACTCTTATAAATATAAAATTCTTTTTACACACTTTCCAGCCGTAAGTCATACATACAACTTGGAGTTCTTCATTTTCCAGTCGTAATTCACTCTTACGACTGGGAGTTCTTTATTTCCCAGCCTAGACTGCCGTTTACGACTGGAAGGTCATGTATTCCCAGCTATATACTAGTGTTACGGCTAGGATTTTATGATTTCCCAGCCGTAAGTACTGAAAAAAAATCCAACTTTTTAACATACTTTAAGCGATTGAAAACTATAAAATTGTAACGGAAATTAAGTTAGAGATATTCCTGACTATTTTGAACATATGTTTCTTCATATTCTTATAGGTTTTTTTTTAAAAAAACCAAAAAAATTCCTCCTTCTAATTGTCCTCTAAATCAAAATAATTTTTTTCTTTTTAAGTTTTGATTTTTAAAATATACTACATCAAATCATTAACCTAATCCAATCACTAATCTAAATCAGTTTAGTTAATCAACTTTATTATCACAAATTAAATCAAGGGCATATTAACCACTATCAAAATTAATAAGATAAGGGTTCTTGAAGATTACTATTCTATAACCCTTTTTTTATGTTTTCTTCTTTATGTATAGGGACACGTGTAAAAGGAACCTACGGCCAAGGCATGTGCGCTCTCGTTCTGTTCCTGCCCCAGCTGCTGTTCTTACTCAGTCTCAAATGTCCCCCACTGCAGTCCCAATAAAAGGTTTCTAAAGAAAATGAGATAGTCCCTAAATATCGTTCTTTTACGATGAACAATAGCCCCGAGTCCAAATCCAGCCCATGCGCTGTCTATCCATCCACTAGTTTTGTGCTAACAAGAGGAGCCACTGATGTTGCAACTAAGCAAGCATGTAGGTCTTATGTAAGACGTCAGTTTTGTGCTCAAGTTTGAATGAGATGTTTCTACTTAATCTTCGAACCGTAATAAAAGAGAAGTTCCCGGCTACGAGTGAACAACTAAAATGAACAAATTTGCTCGGATGCACGAGTATAACAGGAGATATCTAACTCCAGAGACTGATGGAAAACTTTATTGATAAAAAACAATAAGTAAAGTGCAAAATAGGGGACATTATTAGCCAGATCTTGTAAAGATCATAGCACGATCCAAATCATTATCCAAAATGGAAATAAGGCTTGTCAACTAGGTAGTTGCCAAGACTAATATGGGCTTATCAAACTTCAGATCAGGCCCATTCGAAACAATATCTTCAATCTTGTACCCACAAGATAAGGGCTTATATTGTTATTTATCCAGAGTGATGTTTATGTTCTCCAAGACCTAGGAAAAATCTGGTTTTTTATCCATCATAGTTTTCAAGTTATCTTTGGTTTTCACTTTCACTGATTTTCTAAGGAATAACATGGAAACTTTGAGATACTTAACTTTCAATGATTTTCCAAGGAACAATATTGAAACTTTGAGATACTTTAAATGAAGGAGAATATTTTTATTTTGGCAAGTTCCACGGTTTGCTAGTATGGAAAGTTTAGAAGGATAGCTGGACTAGCATGAAATTTTACTTGGCATAAAGGCCATAATTGTATTTGGTCTCTTTTGATGATACTTCAGTATTATAACTAGGTATCACCTGGGTCTACGGCCCAAAAAAATTAAGCTTAGAATTATCTTTAACTTAGTCGGCACTTATGGCCCCGACTATTAGAAATATGTTTGAGTTAGGCGGGTCAGAACCAGAGGTAGAGCTTAAGATTATATACATGAAAATTTAAAAATTTGTTTAAGTTAAACAGATCAAATTCAGGACTAGCGGGGGCTTATGACATATGGAGTCCTACTGTGAAGAGGTCACCCTCGTGATAGGTACCGTAAGGGTGTATTTTCTAGCACTTACATATGCATGTATCCCGATGCAACTTTAAGTAAATAATTTTTTTTAATTATTTTTTTTCTTAATTTGTAAATCCCTACATTCTATGTTATTTAGTCTAACGTCCTTCTAGCAAATCATTGATTTTTTAGCTCGTTAATAAACTTGTATTTTTACTCTCTTTTTTTTTGCTTCATGAAAACCTAGAACAGTAGGTTTTTTTTTCCGTTTATATGGCAGAAGACTTGATCAACTTTGTTTGCGATGACTTTGTGGGGATTAACTCTTTAGATATAAAACATCCTTTTTTTATGTTATTAGCTTTTAGTGTAACGGATGATCGATACTCTAGTACTATCTATCAACAAATTAACAAGTATATAGTTAGGCAGAAAATGGACCAGAAAATGGAACGAAATATTTACTTGATGCGGTTACACCTGATAGAAATAATCAAAGAATTCTAAAAGAATCCATTAGAATAATAAAAGAAATACGTAAAAAGGTTCCTCAATGGTCATATATATTGATTACCAATTTGAAGCAACAAAACGGAGAAATGGAAGAAGAAACGACTGAGGATCTTAATACAAATATCCATTACAAATGTACTTTCTATCATTTGACTCCTTACCACCGAGGGGTTAAGTCGTAGACTTGCAAGACAGCTCAAAAGCTCGAGGGAACGGTTGGATAACTCTTAAATCATTTTTTTAAAATCTTATATTTAGATTATGTGGAAAAACAATACAACGGTTATAGTGATGAGAAATTTATTCTGGTGGATGAGCATGCACATCGCGATGAGAAGATAGACGAAGTCGATTGTGAAAGCTTCCTCGAGAATGAGATGAATGAATTTCTCCCATATGTAGGTATGGACTTTGAATCGCAAGATGATGCATATGTTTTTTATAATCGTTATGCGGAAAAAATTGGGTTTAGTGTCCGAAAACATTTACTAGTTTTTCACGTAAAGATAATAGTGAAGTAATATGATGTACTTACTCACTTGAAGGTAAGTGCGATCCTAGAGCGAAGCCCTTCGAAGAACAAAAGAGAAAACAAAGTGATACTAGAACAGGATGTAAAACACACATGGGTACAAGGAAAAAGACAGATAAATGGGTTGTGACAGTGGTCGTAGAAGAACATAACCATAACTTTATATCTCCAAAGAAAAGGCATAAGCTTAGATCATAAAGACACATTAGTGAAGGTCATGAAAAAATTATTAATAACGTAAATTTTCCAGGAATAAAGACAAATCTTGCGATGAATTTTTTCATGCTCGAATCTGGATGAGTTTAAACTATTGGATTTACAACAAAAGATGTTAGAAATTATTTAAGTGTGAAAAGATCATTAGAGCTTAAAAATGGATATGTTCAAGTTGTACTTGACTACTTAGAACGCCAACAAGAAGAGAACCATTGTTCTTCTATTCTCTTCAAGTTAACTCGGAAGGCCAGATGACCAATTTCTTTTGGGCAGATGTCAGATCACGAATGAATTATTTCCACTTTTGGAGATGTCATATGTTTCAATTGGAGCTGTCAAACAAGCCAGGTTAGGGTCAACCCGGTCCTAACTTTTCAACCCATGGTCGGGTTAGGGTTAATCCTAGCCCTAGTATTATTTAAAAACAAGCCTAGAACTCCAACTCTAACCCTAGGCGGATTGGCTCTAACGGGTTGACGGATTGGCCCTAGATTTTAGGTTGATGTTATAGTTTTGTTAAAAAATAAACATAGTAGGCTTTGAGAGGCTCGAACCTTGATTCAAGGGAATATAACATAAACCGCATAACAACTGCACCATGGGTTTAATTTACGTAATATCACCTAATTAATGATATGACACTTGTATGGTTTGTACTTTACTTTAACTTATAAACCCTAATAATACTCCCTCTTAATTTTATGTCTTCCTTAGAGTGTCCACAGTCATCAGACCATTACCAAAGACCAAAGAGTAAAATTTTTACTCTTTGGTCCGTCCCAAACGTAGCGGGTTAATGAGTAAAATTGATCGGACGGTTGTTTAAGCTAACGCCTGTAGTTGGGCGCACGTCTAGGTATATGTTTGTTGAGACGGGCATACGTCTAAGAAAACGCTTGCGTGGGGCGAACATTTGGTGAACGCTCGATGGGAGGCGTTAACGGAAAACACGCCTGATGATAGACGCACCCCTATACGCACGCCCAGAGACGGTGCGCTTTCTTAGACGAACGCCTGATGGGGCGGTTTCATAGCCATACGCCCGATCCATTGTCTACACGTGCAAGTGCGTCAAGTACGGAAAAATACGGGCGTGCAGCTAGCCAACCGCTTGAAGCACCTGGCGGATCCGTAGACGAACGCTCATTCACCAGGCAGACGGATGCATCAACGCCTGATGGGGCTGACTTCTTCTTCTCCTCTTCGGTTCATTTTCTCCTGAACCCTCTTCACAACCAGACGCACAACCATTCCACCCCTACCTTTGAGCACTTTCTAAACCCATTTCTCCCTCCAAATCAAGCTCAACCTTTTTTCAAACACCCAAAAACTAGGCAGATTTGATACAAGTGGTATTATTTCAAAGCAATCAAGGTAATAAAATTAAACTTTGATATAAATTGTAATTGATTTCATAGGTTTAGATTATGATTTATTATAATGTTTTGTAAATTAAATTTATATATATATATATATGTTGTATGATTAAACATACGACTATTAAATAGACATATTAGGTTTTAGAAATTGTGATTTTGGAATTTGATATTTTTTTAGGGTTTATGGATGTTGTAAATTGGGTATAAAAAATTTATGAGAATTTGTTGAATTGAAGTTAGAATTGATTAAGTTGTTGGTTAGTTTGAGTTGGGTTGTGGTTAATTTTATGATTAATTGACTTGATTATCTTTCAAATTTGGGAATTAGGAAAGTTTATGTTTTATAAAGAATGTTTATGGAATTATATAATTGGGGAATTATGATGATTTTTTATACAATTGATGATTTGATTAGTAGTGGACTATTTTGTGAATCATGAATTTTTTAATTTGGTTGATTTTTGTATGTTGGTACATTTGATTATCTAATAAGATAATTACTTTTGTAATGATGAAATTATTATTTTTGTGGATTTATTGATTAATGTAGAGTTTTATATTTGTGCATTGTGAGGATTACTCTTGATTTTGAAACTTGTATCTACTGTTTGGACAGATGCTGAGCAGTGTGACGTCGAGATCCGTTGGTCGATAAAAGAGGAACAAGAAGGCTAAAATTATTGAGGATCCAGAAGTAGACCCTAGTACTGAAGAAATGGTCGATGGTCCCGGGTTGGCGAACTATACTGTGGTGGAAGATACTAAGGGTCACGCCTCGACCAATATTACATATTTTACCGATACAAAATTCAAGTATTTACATCGTGGTTCCCTCAAATCGGTCATTCCACCTAATGTATTTCGTAGAAGATTTAGAATACGGCGAGAATTGTTCAACCGTATATTGGGAGATGTCGTAGCTATAAATAATTATTTTGTTCAAAAAAAAGATGCTTGTGGCGTTCTTGGATTAACCCCTCATCAAAAGGTTACTGCAGCAATACAAATGTTAGCTTATGGATATGCGGCCGATGCAATAGATGAGTATTTACGGATCGGAGAAACCACTGTTTTGGAAGCAACTCGTAGGTTTTGTAAGACGATAGTGCATTTGTATGAGAAAGAATATTTGCGCACACCAACTGAACGTGATGTTGAACTGCTTCTTAATGAGAACAAGGAAAGGGGATTTCCAGGGATGATGGGTAGTGTAGATTGCATGCATTGGAAATGGGAGAAATGCCCATCGGCTGAATCAGGTGCTTACACTGCGTACAAAGGTAGTGAAAATATTATGCTGGAGGCAGTGGTGTCATATAATCTCTGGTTTTGGCATGCATTTTTTGGTATGCCTGGTTCTAATAATGATATTAATATGATGAACCGTTCTTATATTTTTAAAAAGCTTATCAACGGGAAAGCACCCCCTGTGAACTTTGTTCTAAACGAACATCAATATGATATGGGGTATTATCTAGATGATGGAATATACCCAGAGATTACTACTATTGTGATGTATATTAAACATCCAGATTCCCAGAAGAAACAAAAAATTTCAGCAATGCAAGAGGGTTGGCCGAAAAGATGTAGAGCGAGGCTTCGGGGTACTACAAAATCAATTCGCCATCGTCAAGCAACCGGCAAGAATGTGGAATCCAGACGTACTAGCATATATCATGAAACTGTTATCATTTTACATAATATGATAGTGAAGGATGAGCGTTACCCGGTGATTGGCCACATGAATATGCTCAACGCAGCCACCATGCACCGGTAAATATTTCTAGACAAAACACTGCTGAACTTTCGAGAATGAGAGTGGACCAACGCCGACATGCAGTACACAACAAAGATACTCATATTCGTTTGCGAAATGACTTGATCGAACACTTATGGTCAGATTTTGGTGAGGAATAACAAATTCTAAATCCTACGGATAGGTTTTGTGGGTAAATCTCTTGTAAACCCGCCCGAGACACCACTCGGACGCTAGGGGCACCTAGGGGTTTAATGGCTTGTTGCACATGCTAAGTGCAGCCGTGATGCATGCGAAAGTGAGTTTAGGTCTACTTATTAGCTCATGTATTATCAATATATTTTAATAAATGGCTAAAGTTTCCACATTTGATTAGTCCTAAAATGTGATTATATTAGTTAATTGCTTTTGTAAAACAGTTGAACGCAAAATCATTTCATTGAATCGAAAAGGCATACATCACGTAACATTAAAGGAAATGAAATACAATAAATCATTATATTACACTTAAACACTTAAGCATATAAGTTGAAATGGTACAAGGTACTTTCTTCCAAAATGCGATAGCAATCCTCATGCATAAACGTCTTTCCATGTATAGTTTCATATTTGTCGAGAGCCATCACCCACTGAAAAAAACAAGTCAACTATAAGTTTGTATGTTTGAATTTTTTTTTTAATTAACGACTTATTAATTGACATACTTACTCTTGTCACACTAGATTTGGTGGGATGAGCTTCTTTACAACTTTCATTTCCTGTTTCAAAGCTTCCAATCGTTGAAACAACTTCTCAAACCTTTTCCTAATGACTTTGAACGTCCTACAATTTTGATTTCCGTCTAATCCCATAAAAATCTTAAACAAAAGCTTCCACCAAGAATCGGATGTCTGATCCATGATGTTTTCAGCAACGACTTCATTACTTTGGGTAATGTACGCTCTTTCGTACTCGTGCGTTGTGATCGTAACCCACGATATAACAATGGCAACATCTTCATCAGTAGTGTATGGAGTTACCATATTTAGTGCTTCAAAGGGTCGGGTAAGAATGAGTTGGAAAATGAAAATGAGAATGAGAATGAGATTGAAAGGGATAGGGAGATTGAGAATGAAAGGGATATGTGAGAATGAGAATAACCTTGAAAGGGTTAGTTTCATTTTATAGTGTTTAATTACCAACGACTAGTTTTTCAAAAAAAAAAAAACCGTTGGGTTAGTCAACCATATTCTACAAAATCAAAATTCACAATAACTTTTTCGAGGGTTGGCATGATCAAAATTCAAAATTCAAAAGCAATACGACATCAATGTAAAATTGGACAGAAGAGTGGGTATTTTTTTGTAAAGAGTCATAATTATAAATTTAGTGTGGTCATAGCCTCTACAAAGGATCGTCAACCTGCTAAAAAAGACAATGACAACGCCAAGATATCTCATTTTCACAGGAGTCGCGGTTGCACTTAGCACGTGCAACAAGCATTTAAACCATTAGGTGGCCCCAACGGACGAGTTATGTCTCGTGAGGGTTTACAAAGAGATATACCCATAAAACCTATAATCAAACCTTCAACAGGTCGTATGACGCCCTGGATGACGAACTTCACATCTTCGGAGAACAATCAACACAAAAGGATTGTATTTTTCCATTACCCTTAAGAACTCGAAATGAGGTTGATACCTGAAATCTGAACCTTTCCATCTTCTCCATTTCTCCAGAAATCTGGAAAAACTTCATCATCAGTTTCATTCCTAATTCTTCTTTCATTCATCTTAGAGGTTAAAGTTGAAAATTGGATTACTGCCCTACCTATTTCCTGAAATCGACAAAAAAGACCTACTCTGTTCCGGTTATTGGGGTTGCCGGTTTTATTACAAAAGTTAGCATGGATATGTTCTAACCATTCCAATCTCATTGAACCATTCATCCGACGTTCATGACCCCTTGGTGGATAATATATTACTATGTTTCGACATAGGGATAAATCTTCCTCTATGGTAAAATTCTCTCAATTAAGGTTAAAATTTTCGTAAGCCATAATTATGAAAATGAGAGATAAAAATAATTTTTGTATTAGGTTATTTGAAATGTGAAAGGTGTGGATTTGAAATGGGAATGAAAGGTATAAATTCATTTATAAGTATATCAGAATACAAACCAAAATATAGCCGTTGATCAACGGTAACAAATCTCAACGGCTAGCGAGACCCAAGCAGGCGTAGCCATAGACGTACGCCTAGAAGGCTAGAAACTAGGTGGAGCATCAGACGCACGCTTGAAGTGGGCTTGAAGTGAGGCGGAGCCTTAGCATTACGCCCTGTCAAGGCGGATCTCTAGCTTCACGCTTCATTGGGACGTTGATTTGGTTAACGTCTGTAACTGGGCGTGGTCCTACTGTAACGCTTCACTGGACGCAACATTGGGTGAACGCTTCATCAGGCCAATTTTGGTTAACGCCCGTATAATGAAATGTAATTCTAGATGCACGCTTGCCACCAGACGGAGACCTAGCTGCACGCCTAGAACGAGACAGACAACTAGTTGCACGCTCGACTATACTTCTTTTGGTCCAGAACTCAGACCATTTTTGGTCGTGAACAGTGCAGAAACTGGACCAAAGAGTATAAATGATCGCACCACTGCGCTTGGGTTTTGACGGACCAAAGACCAAATATAGGTTTGGTCCTTCATTTGGTCCAACGAATGTGGACGCTCTTATCAATGTTATCATCATCGTTTTTCCCTTTTTTGTTGCTATTTCTTCCTCTCCATATCCATTAACATAGTCCAGTAGTCCTATCTAGGGTCTCTCATTTTCTCTCTCGTTGTAAACAAATTTCCACCCGTAACATATTTTAATTATATTTTTATCTACTAACAATTGATTGGATAATAATGGTGATGATCATGATCAATTGATTAATGACTGTAATAAGCAATTAATCTTTCTATTTTTATATTAGTTTCAATTAAGGTTCGATTGTTTTGTTCGTTTTTGATATGCATACGTAAAGCAACTGACGAATCTAAATAGGTAATTTTGAATAAATGACTGAAGCTAATTTTTTTTCTTTGTTTAGATTTGAAAATATTATGGAGATTTGAAAGTGTTGTTTTTTTTAAATGTAAAACTATATATGGATAGCATGTATAGAAGATTTAAATTATATGATACATTGATATTCGATAATAATCGAATGATCCAGTCATAAGTTTCTTTGTGATTTCTAAAAGTTACAAATTCAGGGGAATATAACGGGTTGACGGGTAACCCCTAGCCCGGCTTGTTTTGACGGATTTATATATATCAATCCTAATCCGACCCATTTAGCCAACAAGCCGAGCAAGGACGGGTTTAAACAAACCGTATTAGGATCAATCCACGGGCCGGGTTTCAAATTGACAGCTCTAGTTCCGATCCTACTTATTAAACTAATAAGTATGGCATGCCATTTGTTCCCGGTGTAGAAATCAATCATCATAACCAAACTATTTTATTTGGCGATGCCTTACTTCGTTCGGAAATAGAAGAGTCGTTTGATTGGGTTATAAAAACATGGATGAGATCAATGCACGGTAAGCAATCAAATATTATACTAACAGATCAAGAATCAACTATACGGTATTCATAATTTTTTACCAGGTACATGTCATCGTTATTGTTTGTGGCATATATGTAGACTTGCGGATAAGCATTTATCCCACAGTATTAATGTGCATGCTGATTTTACTTCTGATTTTAATAAATGTTTGTACGATAATGAGACAAACAAAGAGTTTGAATCTGTTTGGCATCGATGCTCAAAAAGTATAAATTAGAAGATAATAAATGGTTGTTGAATTTATATAAAAATAAAAATAAAATGAACATCAGTATATACGCGTGATATATTTTGGCGGATATGTATACAACTCAGAGAAGCGAAAGTATAAATGCATATTTGATCATTTTATGAAACGAATATGCCTCTTTCATTAAGCAATATGAAAAGGGAAATAATGGCTAGACGAGAAGCTGACAACGATCAAGATTATGAAAAAAAATATAGAAAACCCATGTTGAGGTTTTCCGTGAATATAGGGCAAGAGGCGTTGCATATTTATATAAAGACAATTTTCCGTAAGTTCCAAGAACAACTAGCTCAAGTATTTCACTATTGCCAGAATCAAGTTGAAAAAAATGGGAAAAAATCAACTTTTCATGTATGGTGGTTCAAATATAAGAAGAAATTGCAAAATATTATATATGATCCTGATGACAAGAGTATGTAGTTGCTAGTTGTATGAATTTGCAGGCATATTGAAAGTACTTTCTCCATTGTGAATATTGAAAGTATCCCACCTCAATACATATTCAAAAGGTGGACGTCAGATGCAATGTATGGGTCTGTGATTTATGATCAAGGTGAAGGAATTATAGATATATATCGTCATATTGCTGGTGTTCGATATAGTAACCTTTGTCAAGAAGCTATTAACATTGTAATTAAAGGTTCAACCCGTTGAAATGTGCAATGTGACAAAGTGCATCCTTGATAAGGCATTGAACGAATTCGACGATGTTATGAAAACTTTATTAATTAAGTCTGTTGAGAAATCCATGGAAGTAAGACGAATGCTTAGAGAATACACACTTGATCCCGAAGAAGTTGTCACGTACGTGATCCAACTATTTCCAAAACTAAAGGGTGAAAAGTTAAGATGAAGTCCTTGATTGATATACCAGTTAACAAGAAAAGAAAATCTGCCGATACTTCTGCAGATATAACATCAAAAACTTCTACTAGGTATGTACTCCGTCTTACATAATTCATATAAGTATAAATGTATTATATGTACCTGCGACATTAACTAATAACTTCTGTACAGATCTAGTACAAGAAATCCTGGTGGATCAAGTAAAAATATGAAATCTCAGAAATGAAAGGACATACAGGAGAGTCATGAAGTCCACTTCCAAATTCAGAGTCATGAGCATGTTCTCCCTGATGCGGTTGTTGATACTGCTTCAGGTGGTAGTATCTCAGAAGTCTGAAAAATAAATAAAAAGAAGTTGAGAATGATGGAGCCAATGATGAATGAAGTTGGTGTTGACCTCCCATGTCGTTGGTATGGTGGATGGAGGTATGACGATGGTGTCAGATGAAGATAGAGCTAACTTGGGGTTTGAGACTGCACCAGCCTGGGATTCTGGGATTCCTAGCACGGAGAGAATTGTTGGCACTGTGGGATTCCTGGGTAAGTGAGGTCTCTAAGAATAAATGATGCTCAGAATTGGAGGTGATGAACACCCCATTAATGGATGACGAAGTCCCCGTGAGTTGGAGATGGAGACCTCATGAATGGATGGAGAAGTCCCCATAAGTTGGAGGTGGAGATCTCATGGATGGATATGGTGCTAAACTCCTCAATAAGTTAGCAAACCCTTAAATCCCGTATGGAAATTCCTGCTTACACAACATTCGTTCCGGAAGACGTGGAAACTTCATACAATGTCAGATTTCGATGTTTGACCCCAAGTTTTGAAGCTAAGATACTAAGCTATCATATAAAAAAAGAATCACTTAATTAGAAGTGTGATAGGTCAGTATAACATGTGCGTTAATAAGCACTTAATTCATACATTTTTACCGTTTAATTTATATTTGCTAGTATTTTTAATTATATTAATTATATTATTTTTATGTGTTTATAGGTTGATTGCGAAACCCGCAATTACAAATAAAACATGACTAATTGGACTAAATTATTAACAACACAAGCACCCGAAAAAGGGAGAGCTGATTGACGGCTGTTATTATCAAGAGCCTACATATTTGTTCCGGATAAGAAATGGCTTATGTTTTAATGGGTTCATGCCATTTTTGTGGACTTGGAAGTTGGAGCAGTAAAGAAGAGTGGGGATTTTGATAGGGAAGTAGGTGTTGGGTAGTGAGGTGAAGTCTTCACGTGTCAAGACCGAGAGAGAATAAAAAGTGGTTGTTACTTTGTTAAATCAAAAGTGGGAGAAAGAAATAAAGTGGAGTTAGGGTCTGACGGCTGGTGAGGGACAATGTACATACGGAGAGAGAAGTGTGGGTTGGAAGAGGAACATAGTTTAGGAGACGTATAAAAAAGGAGAGATGCTCTCTATTTGGGGCTCTCTTTTAATATTGGGTTTTTGGGTCTGTGACGGCTGAGTTGAGACTTGGGGGGCAGGTGGAGAGACCGAGGAGGTGAAGAGGTACCGGTGACGGGTGACGAGTGACTTTACTGGTGTTGCTGTAGAGACGCGAAAGACATAGGAATAGGATGGCTGCTGTACTAAAAGTGTTTAATCATTCTTTTTACTCTTCTTAATTTGTTTTAATGGTTTTTGAGAAATCCATAACCATATCTAGCTAAACTTTGTAACTAGGGTTTTATGTTTGAAACCACATGGAGTATTAGGCTATTTGAATTGAATTGAATTATTTTGCAAAAGACAATTATGAATTGAATTGATTAGTTCTTGATATTGTTTATTGATTTAATGATGAAATTAGTTGTTGCTTCACCGGTTTTGTACAACAATAACCTTTGTGCCTTATTAATAAGCTCATAAATATATTTGTATACTTATTTGATATTTCATGCTTGGGTTAAATCCGTTGATGGGGTATGCTTAGAATAGCCAGGTATTATTTGTGAACCAATATTTAGTTTCGTATAATTTTCTCGCTAACGCAATTTGATGGTGTATGATGAGACTTAGAGCTTTTGATGCGCCATGCTTAGGGTGTCTCAGTGATATTTACGACTCTAATACATATAATAAGTAATGTCGATAGAACGAACGATAAATTAATATTCAGGAGTTATGCTTAATTTCAGTAACTGAATAGAAATAGTGGTGGATACTGAAAACCCTGGTTATCGAATCTTCCATTGCATTTATTTTACTAGTCTAGTTTAATTTATTTATTTCATTTGCATTCTAAAAATCCAAAAATATCATCCTTGATTAGTCAGTTGAGAATATTGGTTACAGTATTATCCCCGCTCCTTGTGGGTTCGACCCGTATTTGCCGCTTCTATATTGTAGACGTCGTGTGATTGCGGTTATTTTAAATAGGTTTTTTAGAATCATATCAATTTTTGGCGCCGCTTTCGGGAGCGGTTGTAGAATATTGTAATTAGTATTTTTGATTTTCTAATCGTAGTTTATGTTTTTATTTAATTTTTTTTTGTACAATATTTTTCTTTTTTCCTTTATGGTTTTTAATTCTTTTTGACTAGTTTTGTGTTTTAGAATTTTGTTTCAGGTACTTTTGGGGTTGCTCTTGGTCGTCTAGCTCAACAACATTCGTCTGTTGTAAAATACTCACTAGTTTCTTGCTTGTAGGTTATATATTAAACGGTTTGAACAAGTTGTACACTCATTATACTAAATTGGGAATGTTGATACGAGGTACTAGTACTTCTTTTCGAAGTGTCTTATTTGATCCCATATTTGTATTGTTAATTTTAAATTTTTTGTAATTATGTTATTTTTTTGTAGGTATTTTTGGAGAATTGGCGATTGAGGAAAAGTTGGCTTATATGTGTTAAAGACACCCCATAAAAGTGATAAGAGCACCCAGAAAAAATTGATAAAGGCACCCCAGGCATGGATAAGGGCACATGTCCCGTTTGTTTGAAAATGAATTTTGGCGGGAATATATCCTTCTCGCCTGTGAAAATTTCAATTGTGATTTTTGGGTATTTCTCAATCAGTTAAGACAAAGATATTTGCTTACCTTATTAAGAGGGATGTGTACACTAATTCTACACGTAAAATCAACATTAAAAACTCGTCAAAATAGCTCTCACAATAAAACAAATATATCTTGCTTAAAATAAGTGATTCTGATTTTATTCTCCTCGATCCGGTTAGAACAAATAAGGAAGCCGCGTTGAAGGAAAATTATTCTCCATCTCTATATGGTAACAGAATTACCGAGAACAATTGCAACTTAAGAGAAGATTTTCCCAAGATTATTCTCTTTTAAAGAGAATTCTGTGAGAATTAAAGGAGAAGATTTGGAGGTGTATGAGTATACAAAGGAGTGTAGAGGGTCACAGAAGGGAGGGGAGAGTTGGGAAAGAGCTCAGGAGGCGTACATAGGGATAAAAATCACGTTAGAAGATTTTTATCTGCTGCTGCTGCTGAATAACGCGAAGAACATAGGCTACGACAACGGTTTCTTCAACCCCTCAGCCACGGTTTCTTCATCCATTTGCAACGGATATTTTCATCTTTGCAACACTTATCTTCAACACGTTTGCAACATTTTCTTCAACACGTCTGCAACAGATATATTAGCATCTGCAACGTTTATCTTCAGCCTTGTTCTGTAACAGTGAGTCTGTAACGCCTATAAACGTTGCAAACTCACTGTTTTCTTTATTTTTCTCATTTTTCATCATTTGTAAACACTTTGACCCATGAACCATTATTTTTAGCAAGTTATTAATATGAGGAGCTAAACCCCTTTGATGGGTTGACGGAGGAAGCCGTTGTTATAAGAAAAGTGGTATATTTCTATTTTAATTGATTTTTGCAATTTTTTTATGATTATTTGCTTTGATTAAAAATTGATTTAAGGATTTTTATTAAACAATTGTGATTTCTTTTGATGGCGCATGCTTAGCCTAGGGTTTTTGATG
This sequence comes from Papaver californicum, assembly GCA_023531435.1. Lineage (NCBI taxonomy): Eukaryota > Viridiplantae > Streptophyta > Magnoliopsida > Ranunculales > Papaveraceae > Papaver > Papaver californicum. The sequence goes on from JAJJMC010022854.1 coordinate 8,819,279, forward strand.
TTCTATACTTTCGATTTACAATTGTCATTTTTAAAATCTACTTTTGCGACATATTAGAATCACTTTAAATATAAAGAATTACATGCATATTGATTAGATTGAATCACTTTAATTGGTTAATGGTGGAATCCTGAGTCTCAGTGCCTCTCTAATCTTGATACGAACTTTGTTTTGAGTTTTCTAGTTTATTTATTAGAGTTTGAATCTAAAATCAATCCTCACAAGTTCGAGATTTTGAAACCCTTTCTTACCACAACTACAAAACACACTAGTTTATTTTGGACTTTTTCTTTGGACGTTGGACTTTATTATTTTGTGACTTTTGGACTTTATTATTTTTAAACCCTACGGAAGAGTGATTAAATATAAACTTCACAGGGAAGGACAAAAATTACGATATTGTCTCCGCCCCTCGGGTTCGTACATTGACATAGGAGTCGGTGGCCCGAGTCGACTACAACCGATTCATCCCACGTCTGGTACGGGAAGTAAGACTCGATCAACCCACAAATTCTCTGCAAGTGGGTTTACTGTATTCCTTCATATGCATATATGTTGAGGAACTGAATACGGATTTATTTTCTAGTAAAGGGCAGGGACTGGCCATATAAGATAAGGACTCAGATTTCATCATTATTTCCTTCTTGCCCTCCTTAGGAACACGTTACCTAACGCGAACCTAATCCTTAAAATTTGACTAGAAAGAAGACAGATAGGGTATCAAGCTTCAAAAGAACCGTATTGATAGGGTTTTAGAATACCCTAAATAAATAACCGCAATCGCACGGTGTCTACAATGCAGACAACGACAAGTGCGGGTCGAACCCACAGGGAGCGGGGACAATACTGCAATTAATATCTCAATTAAACTAATCAGAAATAATATTTTAGGATTTTTCAGAATAAAGTTAAAACAAGAAAAATAAACTAAACAAATAAAATAAATCAAATGAGAGAAACAGTAACCAGGGCTTTCAGTATCCACCACTATTTCTATTTAATTACTGAAGTGAAACATAACTCCTGAATATTCATCTATTGTTCGTTCTGTCGACATCACCTATTATATGTATTAGAGTCGTAAATATCACTGGGACACCCTAAGCATGGCGCATCAAAGCTCTAAGTCTCATGCATACACCATCTAATTGCGTTAGCGAGAAAATAATACGAAACTAATTATAGGTTCACAAATAATATCTGGTTCTTTTAAGCATACCCCATCTAAGGATTTAACCCAAGCATGAAAGATCAAATAAGTAGACAAACATATTTGCTATACTATTAATTCTGCGTATAGGTTACAATATTGTACAGAAGCGGTGAAGCAACAATTAATTTTTCATTAAATGAATAAATCAAAATCATGGAATTAATTATTCAAATTATAATACTCTGTATCAAATAAATCGATTTAACCGATCTAAAACTTTAAGTGGTTTCAATATTAAACCCTAGTTACAAATTAATTAGAACATGGAGATGAATTTCTTAAAACCCATAAAAATAATTAAGAAAAGTAGAAGGGGAAAAGATTGAACCCTTTTTGATTTCTGCTCCTGTATCTCACGTGTGTTCTCTCTTGATTCCTCCTAACTGTACTTTCTTAGCCTTCTTTCCCCCTACTTTTCACTGTACGCCTACCCGGAAGACCTCCTTCTTTTTTCCCTGTCAATTGTCAGTCTTCCCCCATTACCAGCCGCTTCTCCATACACCCTAAATCATCCGTCCTCCCAGAAGTCCGAAAAAAGAACCCAAAAAGAAGAATACTTTTCTGTATACCGCGTCCATCTTTTATACCTTCTTTCCTTAATTTTCATTCTATCCCCACATGTGTATGTCTCCCACTAGGTATAGGTAGCCTTCTACCACCTGACGCCTCTCCCTCTCTCTCAACTAACTGCCCTCTAAGCCTGCCTCTACCTTCTTTTCTGTCTCCTACTTTCCAGCCGTACCTATTCTCCACTCTCTTTCCTCCTGTCAATCACTTTTGTTTCATCTTTTCTATCCACTTCTCACCTCAACATTAATCAGCCATCTCCCTTCTTCATAAGACCTCTCTCAATCACGTGGACCTCAACTCCAATCCTTTCACTCTTCACGCCTATCAGCAGTTCTATTCACTCAGCCGTAGCCCTCCAACAGCCACATACCCCGATCAGTTGCTGTGAATTTTAGAAACTGCACATGTAGAGTTGGACAGTGACACCTAGAGTAATGCTTGAAGACATTTACTTAGCCAGGTTTTATTTATAGCTTCGGATTTTACGTGTACAACCTATAGAACAATAAAATGATAAAATTAATACAAATAAGATCACTAGAAAATATAAATAAGGTGGTAAATATGTATAAATTAAGTGTCTAACAAATACCCCCAAACCTATAATTTGCTAGTCCTCGAGCAAAATTAATCTAAAAATAAAATAAATCCTAATTCACTTTCGCATGAATCGCGACTACATTTAGCACATGTAATAAGCCTTTAAACCCCTAAGTGGCCTTAGCATACGAGTTTTGTCTCGTGAGGGTTTAGAAGAGGTATACCCACAAAACCTTTTACTCCAAATTTTAGCTACCTGTGAACGATTGAGGATAGACACTAAACAAGCTATTTAGTTGGCGTACTAAATTCTTCGACTATATGAATCATTACCCTGTATGAATCCAATTGTTGTACACGAGTTTGCGCTCAGCGTACTAAAATTCATATAAGAATGCAACTCTACTCAAATAATCATTGAACATCCAAAGCTGGATAAAAATTCACATTGCTCGAAATCAATCAAATTCAAACACAAGGATAGATTAGAAAATGGATATAGAAGTGATGAATGATGCATATGTTGACTAAGGTGAACGGTGTTTCCCATATCTGTCTGAAGGTTAGTGCCAGGATGAATCATAATGGATTGAAATACGCTTCCACTAATATCGACTCAACTGGTATATACAAGGGTCCAATCGATAGATTTATTGAAAATAAAACAATTATAAATGTACTGACAACATGATTGGATTAAATTGAATCCAAGCGCACGGTCCTTATCAGCATCTTATATGATAGTTCCCATGGATCCTACGTTCCATGCTTGCTTAGGCGACGGAAACAGGGAGAACACACACATATTGCTATCAAAGTGTCAATATTCGATTTTTTTCCTTTTTTTTATTGAATAAGAATTAAAATGGGGCTTGATCTCAACACTCTATTTCATCCTGGCGGCGATAACAATTCGATACTGGGCCCCAACAAATCACTTAGAGAAAAATAAAATTGCAAAAATAAAAGTAGAAAGTGATATGATTATGATGATTCCAAGATATGCTTGTTCAATGATTATCATGTTATTTCTAACACCTGAGTGCATCCAGATATGAATAGACCATTTAGCTAGGCACACCAATTCCTATAGATAAGAGCTATGTTTCCATCTACCTAGAATGGTTAGTGTCATCCTGAATAATTCACAAGTTTCTAAATTTCGGAGTTTCTTATTGGCATCAATTTTTTCGAAACTCTACCCCCAAACCTAAATTTAACATTGTCCTCAATGTTTCAAACCGTGCAACCTAAAATGGTATGCAATAAATATAAATTAGAGAAACAAATGTAAATCAAAGAGAAGGGATTGGAACGTCTCACCTGATTGACGCAAGAAAAGAAGTATTCTCTGTAACATATATCAAAAGATAGTAATAACAAAGAACACTAAAAATAAAAATAAACAAAAAGCCTAAAAGAAAATAAAAACAAGAAAATAAAAATCTATCTACTGGATATGTACAGAAAGAATCCCCATACACTAATAACCTGAAAATTTGGGGATCAACCCAAAATACGATATATACAAATGACAGTTTCACACTTATATTATGGCAACACGGCGGCACTGAAACTATAAAAAATAAGGGATTACCCCCAAATCAAGTTTTTACTACACTTGGAAGTGCGTAAAGAATATAATATAGGGATAAAATTGGGATTGGGGAAATATCAATCGGTTCATGCATTATGTCAGGAACAAGCAAGTCCTCTGGGTATTTGGATGCAAAGTGCTCCAGCAAAACTTGAGAAGCACAAAATTCTAACCCTATATTAGGTAATTTTTGAAGTTTAGGGGTCTAGAAACAACCTCTAATTTTGGTGAATGATCTTGTGAGATATATTCATCTATGGAATTAGGCAAATCATCTACACAATCATCCACAAGGTCATCTATATGTTTTGTATGGATTAGAGAGTCACTACAAGACTTATCATCATCAGCAAATAATTTCTGGCATTCCAGAACTCTCAATCTTTGTTCCAAACTAGACGGTCTGTGTTTATAATACTTCTCATATAACATTAGAGGTGATTCTTCACTTACCAGAGGTGAAGCAAAAACTTCATTATGCCGTGACCGATTCATATATTCCCGAAGTGTCATCTTAGATGACGTCTCCTGAAAATGAGTCATTATCCTCGGAAAAGTACCTGAAAAGAGATACTAAAACACAAAACGAGTCAAATAGAACTAAAAATCATAAAATAAAATAAAAATAAAAATATATACAAAATAAAATAAAAACCTATACTACGATTAGAAAATCAAAAATACTAATTACAATGTTCCACAACCACCCTTCTGAAGCGGCGCCAAAAATTGATAGGGTTTTAGAATACCCTAAATAAATAACCGCAATCGCACGGTATCTACAATGCAGACAACAGCAAGTACGGGTCGAACCCACAGGGAGCGGGGACATTACTGCAATTAATATCTCAATTAAACTAATCAGAAAAATATTTTTGGATTTTTTAGAAATAAAGTTAAAACAAGAAAAATAAACTAAACTAATAAAATAAATCAAATGAGAGAAATAGTAAACAGGGCTTTCAGTATCCACCACTATTTCTATTTAATTACTGAAGTGAAACATAACTCCTGAATATTCATCTATTATTCGTTCTATCGACATCACCTATTATATGTATTAGAGTCGCAAATATCACTGGGACACCCTAAGCATGGCGCATCAAAAGCTCTAAGTCTCATGCATACACCATCTAATTGCGTTAGCGAGAAAATAATACGAAACTAATTATAGGTTCACAAATAATATCTGGCTCTTCTAAGCATACCCCATCTAAGGATTTAACCCAAGGATGAAATATCAAATAAGTAGACAAACATATTTACTATCCTATTAATTCTGCACATAGGGTATTGTATTGTACAGAAACGGTGAAGCAACAATTAATTTTTCATTAAATGAATAAATCAAAATCATGGAATTAATCTATTCAAATCATAATAGTCTGTATCAAATAAATCGATTTAATTGATCTAAAACTTTAAGTGGTTTCAATGTTAAACCCTAGTTACAAATTAATTAGAACATGGAGATGAATTTCTTAAAACCCATAAAAATAATTAAGAAAAGTAGAAGGGGAAAAGATTGAACCCTTTTTGATTTCTGCTCATGTATCTCACGTCTGTTCTCTCTTGATTCCTCCCAACGGTACTTTCTTAGCCTTCTTTCCCTCTATTTTTCACTGTACGCCTACCCGGAAGACCTCCTTCTTTTTTCCATGTCAATTGTCAGTCTTCTCCCTTTACCAGCCGCTTCTCCACAGACCCTAAATCAGTTGTCCTCCCAGAAGTCCGAAAAAAGAACCCCAAAAAGAAGAATACTTTTTTGTACACCGCGTCCATCTTTTATACCTTCTTTCCTTAATTTTCATTCTATCCCCACATGTGTATGTCTCCCACTAGGTATAGGTAGCCTTCTACCACCTGACGCCTTTCCCTCTCTATTCCTTTTCTCTCACCTAACTGCCCTCTACGCCTGCCTCTACCTTCTTTTCTGTCTCCCACTTTCCAGCCGTACCTATTCTCCACTTTCTTTCCTCCTGTCAATCACTTTTTGTTTCATCTCTTTTCTATCCACTTATCACATCAACATTAATAAGCCGTCTCCCCTCTTCAGAAGACCTCTCTCAATCACGTGGACCTCAAATCCTTTCACTCTTCACGCCTATTAGCAGTTCTTTTCACTCAGTCGTAGCCCTCCAATAGCCACCATACACCGAGCAGTTGCTGTGAATTTTAGAAACTGCACATGTAGAGTTGGACAGTGACACCTAGAGTAATGCTTGAAGACATCTACTTAGCCAAGTTTTATTTATAGCTTCGAATTTTACGTGTACAACCTATACAACAATAAAAGGATAAAATTAATACAAATAAGATCACTAGAAAATATAAATAAGGTGGTAAAGATGTATAAATTAAGTGTCTATCACGTATTGGTTACTCTGGTAGCCTAACTTAAAGTTTAGGAAGATTATTTTAAGTTGATTCGAGCCGCCTTGTAACCCAAGGAAACATTTCCAAAGAGGTAAGGTTATCAAACCTCTGTAGAGCTTATCCTGTTTCTATTTGACTTAATCTAATTCGGATCGTTCTAAGAGATTTGCTAAAAATTTAACTAGTTTACTTTTTGAAAGAATAGAAGCTGGTCTAGAAACAATCTAAGTAGAGCCATCATGCTTTTTTGTTTGCTAGATTCAATAGGTTTGATTTGGTTGAGTCGGCCTTGTTTGTGTTTGTTTAGAATTCCCTTCCAATTAGAAGTTATATAATTGCATGCCCAGGCCTCCTAAAGCCTTGAGTGAGCGTGCCTGGAGAAGAGATTCTATTGGTCGTTTGATCAGTAACGAGAATAGAGAAACTCTATCTTTGAAATTCAGAATTTAGGAAACCCTTCTTTTGAGAGCCCTATTTTTGGAAACTTTAGTTGTGAGAGTTTGTCTCTTAGTGAGGAAGTTATTCCTAATTTTCCAGTTATGCCAGAAATGGCAAATTTAAAAGATTTGTTGAATCCCACTAGGACTTCTCGTCCATCATGTATCAAGTTAGCTGAAATTCAAGCAAACTATGAGTTAAAACCTGGGACCATACAAATGCTCCCAATCTTCTTAGGAAAAGAAAATGAAAACCCCTACTTTCACATTAGGGAATTTGAAGAAATATGTAGTACCCTAAGAATTCATAACATGTCTGATGAAGATTTAAAACTTAGGTTGTTTCTTTTTTCCCTGAGATACAAGGCCAAATCTTGGTTATATAGTTTGTCATCTGAATCCATCAAAACATATGAACAACTTACGCTGCTTTTTTATCTAAATTTTTCCCTAGGCACAAAACATCATCTATTAGGCACGAGATTTCCACATTTGTGCAGCAAGAGGGAGAATCTTTGTATAGGTATTTGGAAAGGTTCAATGATTTATTGATACAATGTCCCCATCACAGTTTAGAAAAGGTTATACTAGTCCAGATCCTTTATGAAGGGCTAGATTATCCAACGACTACCATGATCGAGTCATTGTGTACATAGAGTTTTGATAGTAAAACTGTTGATGAGGTAATTACATTTTTGAATGAAATTGTCGAAAAGACCCAACAATGGGAATGTAGTAAGGAACCCCAGATAAAAAGGTTAGAAGCCTTAGAATTCAGTCAATCTAGTTGTGGAATAGAGCCCAAGTCATTTTTGGAAGGACAGACTATTGAAGAGCAAGCCCATGTTCTTTACAATAACACTAGATATGATAACCGTCATAAGTTTGACCCATATTGAGAAAATTATAACTCTGGTAGGAGAAATAATCCAAACCTTTCTTGGTCTAAGGGACAAAATCAAGGTCAGTCTAGTAACCCTCAGGTTCCCCCAGGTTTTGGTTATACTAAGAATCCTTATGGACCAGCACAATTTCAGAATCAGATAGATAAGACGATCATGAGTTTAGCAGAGTCTGTCGCCTCATTAACTCAGAACACTAAAGATTTTCAGCAGTTTGTTAATCAAAGTTTACAAGAAAATCAAAAGATTGTTCCGGCTAACAGTCAGGCTATTTCCAATTTAGAAAACTAGGTTGGTCAAATCGCTGAGTCTTTGAGAGAAAGAAAAAAAGGCAAGTTCCCTAGTCAACCACAACCCAACCCTAGAGGATTTCATGAGTTATCTTCTGGTGAGAAATCATCAAATCATGTGAATTCAATTAAAACCCTTAGGAGTGGTAGAGTGGTAGACAATAAGGTAACCTTGCCCGATAGTGAACATGTTGTAGTTCACCCTTCTGAGCTTGTAGATGAAGAAACTGATAAAGTCTCTAAAGAGTTGATGGATTTGTAATAGTGGTAAGAAAATTATCGTTCGCTCGAACTTGTGAAGACTGAATTTAGATTTATTAAATTAATTTAAACTAAAAATATACACAAAATCTAAAAATAATATTAACAAATACTGAGGTTATGGATTTCACCATTAACCAATTAAAGTGATTCAAACTAATTAATATTCATGGAATTCTTACATTTAATTTGATTCTAAAATATTGCAATAAGTAGATTTTCAAAATAACAATTGTATAACAAAAGCATGGAACATCTAAAACCTAGGCTAAAGCATGTACCATCTAACAAAATCACAATTGCTTAACAAAAATCATTAAATCATATTAATCAAGGAAAATAATCATAGAAGAAATTACAAAAATTAATTAAAATAGAATTATACCACTTTTATTGAAACAATGACTTCCTCTGTCACCTCAGCATATGGGGTTTAGCTCATCTTGCTCAAAACACCTTCAAAATTTTGCTACATAGCTCAAAGTGTTTGAAAATAATGAAAAAAAAGTGAATATAATGAAAACAGTGAGTTTGCAACGTTTATAAAAGTTACAGATTCACTGTTACAGAGGTATAACTGTTTCATGAAGCTAAACGTTGCAAATGAAGATATCCGTTGCAAAGTTAAAATCTTTAGCAACGGAAACTTCAAATTTTCCGCCACAAAATCTTCAACCTTTTCGCAAAGGAATCTTCATCTTCTTCATCATGATCACGAGCAGATTTTCTAGAATTTTTGATCTTGCGATTCTGGACTCTCCAGACCCCCCCCCCCTTTAATCTCTTCTCTTCGAACCCTTTATATACTACAACACCATATCTCTTCAATAAATCCCTCAAAT
>JAJJMC010022854.1:8828706-8851066 GCA_023531435.1 Papaver californicum
CTACTCTCGGTGATTTCTTTCCTTCAATAATACTCGATGATCTGTTTTTCTTAGTTGCTGCTAGAATTCTTTCACACAATCCTACAGATAGAGGTACACATGATATGCAGGAATAATATCCTCCCTGTTTTAGCGAGATTGTGTGATTCTTTGATTTTCCAAAACTTATTCAAATTCCTTATTATAGGACAAGCAAATAATTCTTGTCATAAAACTGATTCAGAAATACCCAGAAATCACGTTTTAATTCTTCACAGGAGAGAATGATATATTCTCGCCATTTCAGTTTTTTAAATGAGAGAATAGGTGCCTTTAGTAAATGGGTGCCCTTATCCAAATGAGGGGTGCCCTAATCCAATATGAAGGTGCCTTTTAACACTTTTGCTGGGGGTGTTTTTAACACTTTTTTAAGCCAATTTTCTCCACAAAAGTTTATTCTTCCAAAAACCCTAAAAGCACATAAAATTATATTATTAGTACAAAATATGAGGACTATTAATACAAGTACGAGACTAAATAAGACACATATATGTGTCTATCAAATACCCCCAAACTTATTATTTGCTAGTCCTCGAACAAATATAATAAAAATAAATCCTAACTCACTTTCGCAGGCATCGCAATTGCACTTAGCGTGTGCAATAAGCCTTTAAACCCATAGGTGTCTCTATCGGACGAGTTTTCGTCTCGTGAGGGTTTAAAAGAGGTGTACCCACAAAACCTTTTACTCCAAACTCTAGCTACTTGTGAACGATTAAGGATAACACTAAACAACCTATTTAGTTGGCTACAAAATTCTTTGGCTATGGGAATCATTACCTATATGAGTCCAATTGTTGTACACGAGTTTTCACTCAGCGTACTAAAATTCATATAAGAATGCAACTCTACTCAAATAATCATTGAACATCCGAAACTGGATAAAAATTCACATTGCTCGAAATCAATCAAATTCAAACACAGGGATAGATTAGAAAATGGAAATAGAAGTAATGAATGGTGCATATGTTGACTAAGGTGAACGGTGTTTCCCAAAATATTAGTATAAAGTCCGGCTCGGATGCTCCTATTATTATTTATATAGATAATATTTTTTTTCTCTTTTTTCTCTTTTTATTTTTTATGACTACATGATTAGATCTTTTGAATCTAAGTGCATGCTCCTTTTCAGCAGATTACATGATAATTCCCATGGATCCTGCATTCCACACTTGCTTAGGCGACGGAGACAGGGAGAACACACACATATTGCTGTCAAAGTGTCAATTTTTTTTTCAACAAAATTAAAATTCTAACGCATCCGAGCTACGACCTTATGGTAATACTAAGGCCCCACCAAATCACTTAGAGAAACATAAAATTGCAAAAATAAAAATAGAAAGTGATATGATTATGATCTTTTCGAGATATGCTTGTTCAATGATTATCATGTTATTTCTAACACCTGAGTGCATCCAGATATGAATAGACCATTTAGCTGGGCATACCAATTCCTATAGATAAGAGCTATGTTTCCATCTACCTAGAATGGTTAGTGTCATCCTGAATAATTCACAAGTTTCTAGACTTTGGAGTTTCATATTTTACTTAAAAGTTTCTCCCTTACCCCCAAACTTAAATCTAACATTGTCCTCAATGTTCTAAAGATGAATTATTAAATATGAACAAGGAGAAACTGTTACCAATCGAAGGAAAAGAGTTAAGGAAAGATATTACCGTGTCGCACGAGCATGGGTTACCTCCCAAGAAGTGCTAAGTTTAAAGTCTTCAGCCAGACTAAGAAAGAATTAGTCACCTCATTAAATCATATAGCAATAGTCGGAACAACTTTGGATCATCTGAATAAAATAATGTTATCCAGAATAGAAGAAAACAACAACAGACCCAGAAAGTGAACAAACCAAACACACCCTTGTCTAGTTTTCTGTTTAAGACAACTATATCTAGCTGTGGTTCAGGTTCAGGCTCTATGAAAGGGTGTATGTAAATCTCTCTAGGCTGACTTTCCTCATAGGCAGGATCCATAGGATCAGGTTGTAGAGTCTGGAAAAACTCAAATAATAAATTTAAGACACATAATAATAACCTGAAAATTTGTGGATCCTCAAAGTCAATCAGATTTGACCCACACAGTTGACTACCATGAAAATGGTAGTCATTATTAAGCAAATGTGTCAATTTTAATCTCCTAAAGTAATTAGTCTCAAAACTTAATAACTGACACATTTGAAATTTAAACGTTCCCACATATGGAAGAAAATATTTTGGTGGGAAAACAAAGTCAATCTTGGTATTATTTCCTGGGTAGACCACATCAACCAGAGGATGGGTCTCTAACAACTGAACTTCTTTCTGGACATCAACAGGCTCAGAGAATTTAGTTTGAAGATGATCTTGAAAATTGGTAAAGATATTAGTAATATCAGGAACATGCAAGTCCTCGGGTATTTAGATGCAAAGTGATCCAACAAAACTTGAGAAGCACACAATTCTAACCCTAAATTAGTTAACTTTTGGAAGTCTAGGGGTCTAGAAACAACCTCTAAGTTGGGTGAATGATCTTGTGAGATAGATTCATCTATGGAATTAGGAAAATCATCTACACAATCATCCATAGGGTCATCTATATATTCTGTGTGGAACGGAGAGTCACTACAAGACTGATCATCATCCTCAGCATATAATCTCTGACATGCCAGAACTCTCAATCTTTGTTCCAAACTAGGCAGTGTGTGTTTATAATACTTCTCATATATCATTAGAGGTGATTCTTCTACAAAGGTATTTGGATCACTAGCTTTCAACTTCTTGAGGGCATCCCTCCAAGACAAAGAATCATCTGTACCCCCAAACTTAGAGTGGACATTACTCTCAGATGGACTAAAAACTGTTGGTTGGATTCTAGGGTCCTTAAGGTCTGAACTACACTCAACTTCCTCTATCGTATTAAAATTCTCTAAGAGTCTATCATCTTCTATAATAGTAGTATCTCTAGTCAAATCCTCTTCCTTTTGAATAGGTGAATAATCATTAAAATTATTTGGATTTGAAACAGAAATAACACTATCACCATGAAGCACAATTGGAGTGAGAATTTCTTGATCACTCTTCCTGTATATTTCAAGTTCTTCACCAATATTATCCTCATCATAATATGAAGATGTTTGAACCTCGTATAAATAAGTAGTGTTACCAATTCTATCCTCGTCCTCTTGACCAGGTGAATAATTATCTAGGGTATCACTATATTGGAAATTAAGATCATTTTGAGCAATATTATTCTTTGCAGAAATTTCATTCATACTTAACATGAACCTATTTCTATCCTCACTCATCTCCTTTATGATTCTTCTTGTATCCTCAGTTAACTCCTTTGTATTCTCACTCAACTCCTTGACGGAATTATCTATAGAAACAACTAGATCATAAGAATTGCTAGGTCGTAACTGCTCGTGTGATTCTTCTAGAGGAGGAACTGGACTACTAATTGTTCCCCCCATACTTAATGTGAATAATCTTGTATCCTCAGACAACTCCTTGACAGAACTCTTTAGAGAAACAACTAGATCATAAAGATTGCTAGATCCTAACTGCTCGTTTGATTCTTCTAGAGGCATGATAGGTTAACTATAAATACTAGATTGCACCTGCTTAAGGGCATCCCTCCAAGACAAAGAACTCAAATTTTGCTCGTTTTCCCGTCCATATGACTGGTGCGCGTACGAATAGTAATTGGGGCCTCCATGGTATGAACCATAACCTTTAGAAGGTTGGTAGTGGTCCCAAGTACTATCCACACTATGGTCATAGTAAGGGTAATGACCGTTTTGAAACTCAGTCGGATATTTATTGTAATACCAGCTTGACATTTTCTAACAAAAATTTCCTAATAAATTTACAAAAAATCTAAGAAAATAAATCCTAACAGGAAGGGGTTCTAAACATGCACAAACAAGGCCGACTCAACCAAATCAAACCTACTGAATCTAGCAAACAAAAAAGCATGATTGTTCCACTTAGATTGTTTCTAGACCAGCTTATATTCTTCCAAAAGGCAACTAGTTACAGTTTTAGCGAATCTCTCAAAACGATCCAAAATAGATTAAGTCGAAGAGAAACAGGATAAGCTCTAAGGATCTTTGATAACCCTGTCTCTTTGGCACTTTTCTCTGGGTTACAAGGCGTCTCTAATCAACTTAAATAATCTTCTTGAACCTTGAGTTAGGATAATAAAGTAAACAATACAGTCCTTTTGAACGAGTTTCCTATAAGCTCGATACCCTATCGGCCTTCTTTCTAGTCAAATTTTAAGGATTAGGTTCGCGTTAGGTAACGTGTTCCTAAGTCGGGCAAGAAGAAAACGGTGATGAAATCCGAGTCCTTATCTTATATATTCAATCCTTTCCCTTTACTAGAAAATAAATTCGTATTCAATTCCTCAACATATATGCATTACGAAGGAATACAGTAAACCCAATGACAGGTGGGTTGATCGAGTCTTACCTCCCGTACCAGACGGGTGATGAACCGTTGAAGTCGACTCAGGCCACCGATTCCTATGTCAGTGTACGAACCCGAGGGGACGAGACAATATCATAATTGTCGTCCTTTCCTGTTGTAGTTTATATTTAAATACCCTTCCGTAGGGTTAAAAAATTAAAAATAAAGTCCAAAGTTCAAAAGTGTCCAATAAAAGAAGAAAATTACAAAGATTATAGCCAAACCCTAATACAGTTTCTCAAAATAAAAACAAAAAACTAAAAACTAAAATAAAATAAAATAATAAATCTAAAAAATAAAATCTTCTTCACTCCTTTTGGAATCCTCTTTTCTTTCCTTATTTGGATCTACTTTCTTTTTATAGCATTTTCTCTTTTTCTTTTTAGTTTCGCTTCAAGTCCGAAAAGAATAGAAAATACCAAAGCGTAAAAAAGAACAAAAAATAAAAATAAATCCTAAATCCTAAATTAAACTAAACCTAAAAAACATCTAAAAACAAGTCCGCGTCGGTGGTGCCAAAAATTGATGGATTTGTAATAGTGGTAAGAAAAGTATCGTTCGCTCGAACTTGTGAAGACTGAATTTAGATTTATTAAAGCCCCCCCTCTAATCTCTTCTCTTCGAACCCTTTATATACTACAACACCATATCTCTTCAATAAATCCCTCAAATTTCTTTTTGATTCACAGATCTTCTCCATCATATCCTCATCACATCGGGACTTATTTTCTTCCTTTAACAGCTACTCTCGGTGATTTCTTTCCTTCAATAATACTCGATGATCTGTTTCTCTTAGTTGCTGCTAGATATTCTTTCACACAATCCTACAGATAGAGGTACGCATGATATCCAGGAATAATATCCTCCCTGTTTTAGCGAAAATGAGATTGTGTGATTCTTTGATTTTCCAAAACTCATTCAAATTCCTTATTATAGGACAAGCAAATAATTCTTGTCATAAAACTGATTCAGAAATACCCAGAAATCACGTTTTAATTCTTCACAGGAGAGAATGATATATTCCCGCCATTTCAGTTTTTTAAATGAGAGAATAGGTGCCTTTAGTAAATGGGTGTCCTTATCCAAATGAGGGGTGCCCTAATCCAATATGAAGGTGCCTTTAACACTTTTGCTGGGGGTGTTTTTAACACCTTTTTTAAGCCAATTTTCTCCACAAAAGTTTATTCTTCCAAAAATACTAAAAGCACATAAAATCATATTATTAGTACAAAACATGAGGACTATTAATACAAGTACGAGACTAAATAAGACACATAAATGTGTCTATCAAAAGTCCAATGCGGTTCCCCCTGAGCCCGATTTTGTGCCCAAAGCCCCACTCCCAGAACTTCTAGTACCAACTAGGAAGGAATCCAAATTTAATGATATATTGGAGATTTTCAAGCTAGTCAACATCAATCTTCCTTTATTAAATGTAATTATGCAGATTCCTACTTATGCCAAGTTCCTCAAGGATCTTTGTACGTGAAAGCGAAAGCTTACTGTACAGAAAAAAGCCTTTATATCTAGTCATGTAAGTTCAGTTATCCAGAACAACACAACTCCTAAGTACAAAGACCAAGGTTCCCCTACCATTTCTTGCACAATAGGTAACTACCGTGTGGAGAAAGCGTTACTTGACTTAGGAGCTAGCGTGAACTTACTACCATACCATGTGTACCTCCATCTAGGACTTGGTGACTTAAAACCTACCCAGGTAACACTTCAATTAGATGATAGGTCTGTGAAAATTCCTCGTGGTATTGTCGAAGATGTTCTTATTGAGGTCGATAGGTTTCTTTATCCTATGGATTTTTTTATCCTAGATACTCAACCTGTTCCTGACCCAGAAAACCAGATACCTGTGATATTAGGTCGCCCGTTTTTAGCTACATCTAATGCGATCATTAACTGTCGAAATGGTATTAAGAATTTTTCTTTTGTTAATATGACTATTGAGTTGAATATTTTCAATATTAGTAAGCAACCCCCTGATCTAGAAGACACGTGCATTGAAGAGGTGAACATGATAGGAACATTAGTTCAGGAGTAATTACCAAACATCTTGTCTGAAGATCCATTAGAGAGTTGTCTATCCCATTTCGGCTTAGATCTTGACGATGATAGCACCATTGATTAATTGAATGCTCTGTTAGACTCTACCCCTGTGTTAGATACTAATAGATGGAAATCTAAGTTCGAACCACTACCAATTTCTAATTTTACCTTAATTCCTTCTTTAGAAAAGCCTCCTAAGTTGGACCTCAAACCATTGCCAGATACTCTGAAATATGTGTTTTTAGGCCCATATGAGAATTTTCCTACAATTATAGCATCTGACTTAGATAGTGATCAGGAAATTAGGCTAGTGACCGTACTTCAAGACAACAAGGAAGCTTTAGGGTGGACCTTGGCAGACATTAAGGGTATAAGTCCTATTGTTTGTATGCATCAGATTCATTTAGAGGACGACGCCAAACCTTCTAGGGAGATGCAACATCGACTGAACTCTAACATGAAAGAAGTAGTTCGAACTGAGGTGTTTAAGTTGTTAGATGCGGGTATTATCTACCCCATTTTAGACAGTAAGTGGGTCAGCCCCGTTCAGTTTTTTCCCAAGAAATCAGGTATCACTAGGGATGCACATGGCTCGGTTCGGTTCGGTTTTTGCCCTAACCATTACCAAAACCGAGAGTCTCGGTTTTTCGGTTTTAAAAACCGAGTGTCACCATTAAGTTTTTTGGTTCGGTTCGGTTTTTTACCGTCTCGGTTTCGGTTTTTTCGGTTCGGTTTCTGTTTTAACCGGTTAGGATTTCAAATTTTTCTAAGTGTAAAAATAAAATGCAATAAAAATCAAGAACTTGGTGAAGGGATACATTGAACTGTACCCAACTTGCTTGGAATTTGTTCTGAGTCTTCTGACATTGGCTCGTCTAAATAACAAATTTGCTGGTGATTTGGGATATGAAGGGTTTGAAAATGCATTGCATAGTTGGCCTAAGGAAGTTCCTGAAATCCAGTGCATTTGGAACCAGTATGTGCAATATGCTCTGGAAAAGGGGAAAATTAATATGCGGAGGTACTAATGGTCCGATGGTTTGAGGATAGCTGGAAAGTTTCTAGCCTTCAAGCTGAAGAGCCGGATGGTTGCATTTCTTATCCTAAATCAAAGGACGAGTTGTTTGGTTTGATTAATTTAGCACTTCATAAACTGTTGCAGAAAGATCAGGTTGAGGCACGTTGTATGATTGATAAAGCTTTAAAGATAGCTTCTCCAGAGGATTTTAAGCAATGCGTGAGTGAACATGCTATATTTGTTCTTTCTAACAGGTTGGAATCAATGGAAGAGGTTCCTTTACAAGTGGTGGAATATTGAGCCTTTTAAATGGTTATTTATGTGATCCTCGGTTTTCACCTGTCTCTGAGCCTTTGTCCAGGAAATTCTGCCAAGATATTAGAAAGCCAAGAACTCAGCAACTTGTCAATTGTATGCTAGGTTCAGTTTCACGCGATTGTTCACTTTTAAATACAATGTTATGATGGGTAGATCAACGGCTAATATTATGAAGAATCTAACGATCATAAATATTCGTTTTTTTTTTGTGTTTTTGGTTTTTTTGGTTCGGTTTAAGGGTAGAACCAAAACTGAACCAAAATTAACCGGGTTTTTTTTCCAAAACCGTGCATCACCATTAGATGTTCGGTTCGGCTCGGTTCGGTCTTTTTTTGGCTCGGTTCGGTACGGTTTTGCCGGTTTTTCGGTTTTTTTGCAGCCCTAGGTATCACTGTAGTCCAGAATGATAACAATGAGTTAATCCCAATCCGAGTGACCACGGGGTGGCGTGTTTGTATTGACTATAGAAAATTGAACAAGGTCACAAGGAAGGACCACTTTCCCCTTCCTTTCATCGACCAAATGCTAGAGCGACTATCTGTACATAGTTATTATTGCTTGTTAGATGGCTACTTTGGTTATAATCAGATTGTTATTGCCCCAGAAGACCAAGAGAAAACTATTTTTACTTGTACCTTTGGTACCTTTGCATATAGACGCATGCCTTTCGGGTTGTGTAATGCACCCGCTATTTTTCAGTGCTGCATGATGAGCATATTTTCTGACATGGTAGAACGGTTTTTAGAGGTCTTTATGGATGATTTTTCAGTGTTTGGTTCATCTTTTGATGAGTGGTTGCATCATTTGACATTAGTATTGACTAGATTTTAGGAAAAGAATTTAGTGCTTATTGGGAGAAATGGCATTTCATGGTTCGATCAGGAATTGTTTGAGGGCATATTGTATCTTCTAAGGGTATACAGGTAGACAAAGCCAAAGTTGACCTTATTAAGAATTTACAGGTTCCCAAAACCGTAAGAGATATTAGGTCATTCTTAGGGAATGCAGGTTTTTATCGTCGATTCATTAAGGATTTTAGCTTAATTTCTAGACCTCTTTGCAATTTTCTGGCAAAAGATGTTAAGTTTGTCTTTGATGGTGCTTGTTTATAGGCTTTTGAGAAGCTTAAGACTTTACTCACTACCGCCTCCATTGTCCAGGCACCTAACTGGAACCTACCCTTTGAAATTATGCGTGATGCTTCAGATTATGCTATTGGTGTTTTGCTAGGTCAACGAGAAAACAAATTACTTCATGTGATTTACTATGCTAGCAAAACTCCGAATGATGCCTACCCGAACTACACCACCACAAAGTAGGAATTGTTCGCCATTGTTTTTGCCTTAGACAAGTTTAGATCATATCTCTTAGGTTCTAAGGTCATAGTCTTTACTGATCATGCTGCTTTGAAGTATCTTCTGTCCAAGAAGGATACTAAACCTAGATTGATTAGATGGATTCTTTTGTTACAATAGAAACTAGAGACAAAAAGGGTGCAGAAAATATAATAGCGGACCACTTTTCTAGGCTTGTTATTGATCCCCTGATGATTCCCCTCTTGCGAGGGATAGTTTTCCTGATGAACAACTTTTCCTTGTTTCCCAGTTACCTTGGTATGCGAATATAGTGAACTATCTTGTTACTGGTCGAATGCCCCAACATTGGGGTAAACAAGATCGTTATAGGTTTTTAGCCGAGGTTAAGCATTTCTTTTGGGATGATCCTTATCCGTTTAAGTATTGTCCAGACTAGATTATTAGGAGATGTATACCTAAGTGTGACCAGTCCAATATTATTTCCTTTTGTCATGATCATGCTTGTGGGGGTCATTTTAGTACTAGGAAAACCGTTGTAAAGATATTGCAGTGCGGATTCTACTGGCCTTCGTTGTTTAAAGATACTCACTGTTACTGTGTTACTTGTGAGCGTTGGCAGAAGTTAGGAACCATTTCCCTTAGAAATATGATGCCTTTGAACCTTATTCTAGTTATTGAGGTCTTTGATGTGTGGGGCATTGATTTTATAGGTCCTTTTCCTAATTCTTTTGGTTATTTTTACATCCTTGTTGCTATAAACTATGTGTCTAAGTGGGTTGAGGCGGTTTCATGTAGATCAAATGACCACAAGGTTGTGGTCCAGTTTTTGAATGATAACATATTTGCACGTTTTGGTACACCGCGAGCTATAATTAGTAATGGAGGGTCACACTTTTGTAATCGACCATTTAGGCTTTTGATGAAAAAATATGGTATTAACTACAAAGTAGCTACCCTATATCACCCACAGACTAGTGGTCAAGTAGAGGTTTCCAACAGAGAGATAAAACGTATTTTAGAGAAAACATTTAATCCTAATCGGAAAGACTAGTCATTGAGGCTTACTGATGCCTTATGGGTTTACCGTACTACGTTTAAGACCTCCATTGGAATGTCACCTTATCATCTAGTTTTTGGCAAGGCATGTCACCTACCCGTCGAGATAAAGCATAGAGCATATTGGGTTGTAAAACAACTTAACTTTTCGCTTAACAAGGTCGGAGCTCACAGGAATCTCCAACTCAATAAGTTGGGCGAGATTAATAGTGATGCATACGATAGTGCTAAGGAGTATAAGAACAAAATGAACCTTGTGCATGATAGAAATATTTTAAGAAAGTCATTTTATCCAGGTCAAAAAGTTCTTATATATGATACATGTTTGCATCTATTCCCCGGGAAGTTACACTCTCGGTGGATAGGTCCTTTTGTAGTTCACACTGTTTTTCCTCATGGTACTATTGAGATTGATACACTGGATGATAGTAGTTCTTCAAAGGTTAACGGTCAAAGATTGAAACCCTTTTTAGAGCATTTTCCTGCAGGTGATGTTGAGGAGGTCCCTCTGGAGGACCCTTCTTACCTTGATTGAACATCAAGGATATTGTTGTACATTAGTAAGTTTTTGTAGGTTTTGTTTTTATTTTTTTGTCTTATTCTCCAAAGAAGGATTGTTACGCTTTACCCACGTACTATCTTTCTGACTTACCTCTTTATTCCTCTAGTTACCTATATTTTTGGTATTACACTTTAATTTGAAACATTGATGACAATGATAGGTTTAAGTTTGGGGGTAAGGGAGAAACTTTTAGTGAAATATGAAACTCCAAAGTCTAGAAACTTGTGAACAATTCAGGATGACACTAACCATTCTAGGTAGATGGAAACTTAGCTCTTTTTCTATAGAAATTGGTTTGCCCAGCTAAATGGTTTATCTGTAAAAGGATGCCTAGCTCAGGTGTTAGAAATAACATGATAGTTATCACCATATCTCGGAGTCTAGCTCGACCATATCACCTTTTGTTTTTATTTTTGCAATTTTTGTATTTCTCTAAGTGATTTGGTGAGGCACCAGTATCAAATTGTTATCACCCCCAGGATGATGTAGTGTGTTTGAGATCAAGCCCCATTATTGTATCATTTAGACCATTTTTTAATAAATAAATAAAAATAAAATCGAGTTTTGACACTTTGATACCAATATATGTGTGTTCTTCCTGTCTTCGTCGCTTAAGAATGCGTGCAACACAGGATTCATGAGAATTATCATGTGAGATGCTGATAAGGAGCATGCGCTTGGATTCATTTGATCCAATCATGTTGTCAGTACATTTAAAAATAATAAAAAATTATTTTATTTTCAATAAATCAACCGCTGGGACCCTTGTATATACCAGCTGAGTCGATATTAGTATAGGGATTAAGACCAGTGGGAGCATATTTAAATCCATTAAGATTCATCCTGGCGGCTACCTTCAGACAGATATGGGAAACACCGTTCACCTTAGTCAAAATGTGCAAACTTCATTTTGTCTATATCCATTTTTATATCTTTTCATGTGATTGTACTTTGATAGATTCTGAGTATTGTGGTTGAACGACTATCTAAGTAAAGCTTTGTTTTCTTATATATGAATTTTAGTATGCTGAGTACAAACTCGTATACAACAATTGGACTTATATAGGGTAATGATTCTCATAGCCGAAAGATTTAGTATGCCAACTAAATAGCTTGTTTAGTGTTTACCTTCAATTGTTAACAAGTATCTAGGGTTTGGAGTAAAGGTTTTATGGGTATACCTCTTGTAAACCCTCACGAGACAAAACTCGTCCACTAGGGACACCTAGGATTTTAAAGGCTTATTAGATATGCTAAATGTAGTCGCGATTCCTGCGAAAGTGATTTAGGATTTTTATTTTATTTTTAGATTAGTTTTGCTCGAGGACTAGCAAAATATAAGTCTGAGGGTATTTGATTGACACATTTTTGTGTCTTATTTGATCCCATATTTGTATTGTTAATTCTCAATTCTTTGTACTAATATTGTTCTTTTGTAGGTATTTTTGGAGAATTGGTGATTGAGGAAAAGTTGGATTATATGTGTTAAAGACACCCCATAAAAGTGATAAGAGCACCCATCAAAATTGATAACGGCACCCCAGGCATGGATAAGGGCACCTGTCCCCTATGTTTGTAAATGAATTTTGGCGGGAGTATATCCTTCTCGCATGTGAAGATTTCAAATATGATTTTTGGGTATTTCTCAATCAGTTAAGACAAGGATATTTGCTTACCTTATTAAGAGGGATGTGTACACTAATTATACACGTAAAACCAACATTAAAACCTCGTCAAAATAGCTCTCGTAATAAAGCAGATATATCTTGCTTAAAATAAGTGATTCTGAATTTATTATCCTCGATTCTGTTAGAACAAACAAGGAAGCCGCGTTGAAGGAAAATTATTCTCCAGCTCTATATGGTAACAAAATTACTGAGAATAATTGCAACTTAAGAGAAGATTTTCCCGAGATTATTCTCTTTTAAAGAGAATTCTGTGAGAATTAAAGGAGAAGATTTGGAGGTGTTATGAGTATATAAAGGAGGGGAGAGTTGGGAAGAGAGCTCAGGAGGCGGACAGAGGAATAAAAATCACTTCAGAAGATTTTTTTCTCTGATGCTGCTGAAGAACACGAAGAACAGAGGCTACGACAACGGTTTCTTCAACCCCTCAGCCACGGTTTCTTCATCCATTGGCAACGAATATCTTCATATTTGCAACATTTATCTTCAACTGCAACGGTTTCTTCAACACGTCTGCAACGGATATCTTAGCATCCGCAATGTTTATCTTCAGCCTTACTCTGTAACAGTGAGCCTGTAACGCCTATAAACGTTGCAAACTCACTATTTTCTTTATTTTTCTTATTTTTCGTCATTTATAAACACTTTGAGCCATGAACCATTATTTTAAGCAAGTGATTAATAGGAGGAGCTAAACCCCTTTGCTGAGGTGACGGAGGAAGCCATTGTTCCAAGAAAACTGGTATATTTCTATTTTAATTGATTTTTACAATTTCTTTATGATTATTTGCTTTGATTAAAAATTGATTTAAAGATTTTGATTAAACAATTGTGATTTCTTTTGATAGAGCATGCTTAGCCTAGGGTTTTTGATGTTCTATACTTTCGATTTACAATTGTTATTTTGAAAATCTACTTTTGCAACATATTAGAATCTATTTAAATATAAAAAATTGCATGAATATTGATTAGATTGAATCACTTTAATTGGTTAATGGTGGAATCCTGAGTCTCAGTGCCTCTCTAATCTTGATACCAACTTTGTTTTGAGTTTTCTAGTTTATTTATTGGAGTTTGAATCTAAAATCAATCTTCAGAAGTTCGAGAGTTTGAAACCCTTTCTTACCACAACTACAAAACACATCAGTTGATCCCCAAATTTTCAGGTTGTTAATTTATAGAGATCCTTTCTGTACATATCTAGTAGGTAGATTCTTATTTTCTTATATTTATTCTTTTAGGATTTTTGTTATATTTATTTTCAGTGTTCTTTGTTATTACTATCGTTTGATACGTGTTACATAGAATACTGCTTTTCTTGTGTCAATCAGGTGAGACGTTCCAATCCCTTTTATTTGATTTATATTTGTGTCTCTTATTTATATTTATTGCGTACTATTCTAGGTTGCACGGTTTAAAACATTGAGGACAATATTAGATTTAGGTTTGGGGGTAGAGTTTCCAAAAATTGATGACAATAATGAAACTCCAAAATTTAGAAACTTGTGAACACTTCAGGATGACACTAACCATTCTAGGTAGATGGAAACATAGCTCTTATCTATAGGAATTGGTGTGCCCAGCTAAATGCTATATTCATATATGGATGCAATCAGGTGTTAGAAATAACATGATAATCATTGAACAAGCATATCTAGGAATCATCATAACCATATCACTTTCTATTTTTATTTTTTGCAATTTTTTGTTTCTCTAAGTGATTTGGTGGGGCACTAGTATCGGCTTGTTATCGCTGCCAGGATGAAGTAGAGTGTTTGAGATCAAGCCCCATTATTATATTTTATTTAGACCACTATTCAGACCAAAAAAAAAAATTATTGAAAAAAATAAAAAAATGAAAAAAAAGAGTAAATAATTATTTTATTTTAAATAAGTCGACCTCTGGGGCCCTTGTATATACCAGTTGAGTCGATATTAGTATAAGGATTAAGATCACTGGGAACGTATCTCAATCCATTATGATTCATCATGGCACTGACCTTCAGGAAGATACGGGAAACACCGTTCACCTTAGTCAACATATGCATCATTCATTACTTTTATATCCATCTTCTAATCTATCCATGTGTTTGAATTTGATTGATTTTGAGCAATGTGAATGTTTATAATTTCCATCCAGTTTTGGAACGTTTTATGATTATTTGAGTAGAGTTTTGTATTCTTATATGAATTTTAGTACGCTAAGTGGAAACTCGCGTATAACAATTGGATTCATACAGGGTAATGATTCTTATGGCTGAAGAATTTAGTAGGCCAACTAAATAGCATGTTTAGTGTCTATCCTCAATCATTCACAGGTAGCTAGAAGTTGGAGTAAAGGTTTTGTGGGTATACCTCTTGTAAACCCTCACGAGACAAAACTCGTCCACTAGAGACACCTAGGGGTTTAAAGGCTTATTACATATGCTAAATATAGTCGCGATTCCTATGAAAGTGATTTAGGATTTTTATTTTATTTTTAGATTAGTTTTGCTCGAGGGACACTTTATGAAGGATGCGCTTCCCTCTTTTCTCTTAGATTGTTGGAGATTTCCAAGTTTGTGGAGTGGAAAAGTAATAATAGGAGTAGCAACGTCGAATAAGAGAGTTAATAGAGCTGGTACAGGTGATAGACACATTTTTGTGTCCGACTTGATCTCAATTTTATATATTGTTAGTATTCGATTTTGTACTTATTATGGTTTTTTATTGCTTTTTAGGTATTTTTGGAGAAATGTTAAAGGAACCCTCAACTTTGATTAAGGCACCCACACTTTGGTTAAAGGCAACCACACCCCAAATTTTCAAATGAAAAAAGTTGGCGGGAACAATTCTTCCAGGAAATAGCTTGAATATGGAAACAAGCTTTAATTTTGGAAATCTTCCCAAAGTTGTTTTAGGAAATCAAGTTATTTGGGTAATAAGAAGAAAAGAAGAAAGATCTAAATATTCTTCTAATCATAGAATCACTAAACGAAGCAAGAAAAACAAATCAGGAAAGAAAATTGTTTTCAGGAGAAGGAATGGCGAGATTAGAAGAAGTTTTGAAGGGGATTTTTGGGTTGTTTTTGGTAGTGATTAGTATAAATTGGAAGCTTAGAGGTGTCCAGAGGGAGAGAGATTGATTGGTGAAGCTTAGGGAGAGATCAGAGCTCACACAGACGAAGAATTTTTCTGCTGCTGCTGCCATTGAAGAAGAACACGAAGAACAAACTACAAAGACGAACTGTCGTTCATAGTGTCATAAAAGCCGTTCTTTCTCCAACAGCGACATAAAACCATACTTATTTTCCATACTCTTTTAATCTCTTCTGTAACGGACAGAACTACTCATTGAAACGCTATAAGCGTATCAAAATTCCTGAGAGCGTTTCTATTCCCATTGTAAGCATTATTTGAGTTATAAAATCGATTTTTGAGGGTTTGCCATTACAATGAGGAGCTAAACTTCATCTTTGAGGCTATGGAAGAAGCTACTTTTTCAACAATTATGTGGTAAGTATTTAATTAATTTATGCAATTTATTTATGATTAATTGCCTTGATTAAAAATTGATTTAAAAGGTTTTTGTTAAGCAATTGTGATTCCGTTAGATGGTGCATGCCTCGGCTTAGGCCCTAGATGCTCCATGTTTTGGTTATACAGTTGTTGTTTTGAAAATCTATTTTTGCAATGATTTAGAATCAAATTAAAATGTTAAAATTGCATGATTAAAATTATTATCACTTTGAAATTGGAAAATAGTGGAATCCTAGCCTCAGTTTTCTCTCAACTTTATAAAAAAATATTTGAGTTTTCATACTTTTAGTTTTAGAAATTAGATTTAAAATCAATCTTCACAAGTCTGAGTAACGAACTTTATTTACCACTTTTAAACTACATCAATAGGCGCTGTGAGATGTTGGCATTATAGACACAATTTTTGTCTTATTTGATCTCATATTATATTGTTAATGCTTAATTTTTGTATTAATTAACATTATTTTCTTTATTTGTAGGTGTTTTTATAGAATTGGCAATTGTGGAAAAGATGACTTGAAAAGTGTTAAAATCACCCTTCAAAAGTGTTAAAGGAACCCACAAGAATTGATAAAGACACCCATAATAATTGATAAAGGCACCCACCTCATTCGAATTCAAATGAAGATTTGGCGGGAAACTCTCCTTCTCGCCTGTGAAGATTGCTAGCGATATTTTGGAAGAAATTTAAGATTTTAAGACAAGATTATTGTCTTGCCTTATATATAGGAATTTCACAAATGCGGGAGACTTGAATAATCAATGAGAATCTCGTTGTCTTTCCAAAATTGAAAAAATACAGTTGCATGTTTAAAGGAAAAAAGAGGGTGGCATTTTGATTTGCTATAAATTAATCGAAAAAATACTCTTCGAGATATCATATAAAGGTTCGAATAGGCAACAACATTACAAATCTATTCTCGAGTTTAAACATAGCAAGGAAGAAAGGAAGAAAATAATATTCCCGAGATTTTTCTCATTGAAACAAATTTATTGCCGAGGATTTGGAGAAGATATTCGAGTTGTTGGGTATCCTAGTATAAATAGGGGTCAAAAGGAACAATCAGGAGAGGCTGGCTTCTGCCAGAGTTAAGAAAAAAAATCTTAAGAAAAATTCAGAAATTTTAGGGTTCTTGAGCTCGAGGAGGAGGAAGAAGAAGAAAATGCCTTAAAACTATCGTTGAAAACCGTTGCAATTTCTGTTATATTCAACGGATTCAGCGATAATTATTCCTATAGTTCCAGCGACGGTCGTGGGTTTACTGCACACTGCATCTGTGATTGAAGCAATAATTAATTCAATACTTTTAAAAAACCTTTCAGCGACACCATTGGTCAGTTCTTTCTTGTAAATCTTTATGAAATTATGAATAAAATGATTTCTTCTCTATTTTCTTGTGCCTAAATTGCCACGAATAGCTAGATTTCTTATCTAGGGTAGAGGATGAAGATATTTTTGATGTGTAATTCTTAATATTTAATTCTTAAACATATTTTCTCTTTATTTGTGCTATTAAATGTTTAATAATTTATCTTCTTTAAATGCTTCAATTTAACTATCATGAATAGTTTTAAAACTATTGATCTTTTATAAGTGAAGGAAATTATACCTTTGCATATCTACATAGGTCGTAATAGTAATTTATAATGTTATATATTCTTAGGCATGATATTGGGTTCGAAACTGTCTTGAGTATTTTGAGAGGAATAGTCTAAGATATTAAATAGTTAATATTATAAACATTAAAAGTAGTGGAATCCAAAACCCTAGACTTGTATCCTATTTTTTAATTAATCAATTTCTTTAGTTATTTTATTTAATTAAATTCATAAAGTCTTTCCATTTTTTTTATCACATGATTTGCTTAATAACTAGATATAATATTATCGATTCTTATGGGAATGAGCCGTATTTGCCGCTTCTACTTTGTAGACGTCGTGCGATTGCGGTCATAGGCTTTTGAACTATCATGGCATCGTGAGGATGCTAGATCTTTGAAAAATCCTAGCTCCGTGAAAATTTCTGGAGCTGGATGGAGCTAGCACTGAAGTATCCCAGAGATAGGGTTGTAGAATTACGACTCTCAAGTCCCAGAGCTGGGGTCGTAGAATCACGACGCTTGAATCCCGAAGCTGGGGATGGAGAGTCACGACGTCGGAATCCCAGATCTAGGATGGAGAATCATCGCACCGTAGAGTCATAGAGATGGAGAATCCCGTTTGAAAATTTCTGTTTGCGCATTATTCACTCAGGAGGCTGTAAAAACTTCATCCGATGTCCAATCTTAGTTGTTGACCCCAATTTTTGATTGAAAAGACCCACCTTGATCTACGCTAGTAAAATTTCCAATTTCGAGTTGATTTGGAGGGTGAAAAACGCATTCAAAATTGTCATAGGTGAAACCCTATAATCTTCAGACTTCATGCACTTCATTGTGATGGCCATATCTCATAAACGGTAAATTGAAACATCAAGACCTTTTGGCACGTTGAAGTGAATACATAAACGAACATTTCTTGTCAAGGATGTATTGCCCATCCCTCATTTATTTGTACGTTTTTTGCTTGTTGGTGAACTTTGAAATTCCTTGTCGGGTAAGTTCCGACCCGCATGAAAGACGTAACGATCTGGGCACTGTCTCAGAGAGAGGCTCGGTGAGATAGACATGAAGTGGGCAACAATTCATTTGTCAGAGGTTTAAAAACATCTTATATAAGACTGTGGCATCTTCATGTCCGCCGTAAGAGTTTTGGATAAGTTTATATCCATTTATCTTCATGTTTTCATGTCTCGACATGAATCTATTGTGCTTAGAGCATTCTGATCCATTGAAGCCATACTTCTGTAGTGAGACCGTAACCGAAGAAAGAGAATGTATAGTTATTGAAGATGACATGACCAACATGGATCAAGCTAAGGAGAGAGAACCAAGTCATGAGGTTTATCTTCAAACTCAATGTGATGATCACGTCATTGAATCCCTGAAGTTGTTAAGCTCGTTGAGTTTCTATCCCAGGCCAGTGATGGTTGTAGTTTCCTTGTAATCAGTGATGGCTGAGAGGAATGTCGTGACTATGGGTGATGTCATTGATGGCTTAATCAAAGAGTGGAAGGACTTGATGGGGTCACCTTGAGAACTTCAACTTTAGTATAGTATCAATCAACAGATTGGCGTTGTTGAAGTAAGTGGAAACAACAGGGGTGTGGTCGAAGTACATGATTATACTCATATTCTTCCAGTGATTCCAGGAATCTAGACACATTCTCACGAGCGTTCTCAGTCCCATCATAACGTTAGAATGAACGAAAGGAGTATCCCATTGGGAGATGAATCCTTTGGATTTCGAGAGAATATGAGGGTTGGTGCTGGTGAATCACAGGTGGGCCATCATTCCCATATTTTTCAGGAGCTTCCCAGATCTTCGTTAGTGACAAAATTGTGGTTCCTTTTTTGTTGGTGATCAGCAGGGTCCTTTGACATTGTCGCATTATTTATCCTTGGGAGCGTTATAGGTATGTCGTTCTTATGGTGATAATTTCTCTCTGAGAGTCTTGATAAAAGCAAGTATCTCTTTTTGAATGGTGTCCATACCTTTTTGAGTTCTAGCGAAATTTTCATGTCTCTATATTAGATCTACTATGCTCGGAGTTTGAATACTTCCGGTCTCTCCAGTGACTTGACCAGGTAGAGTGGTATTTGTGTTTCCCGTGGTGGCATCAGGTGAAATAGTTTCATTAGCACCACCATTAGGTTACCGAAATTGAGATTAGGTTTAGTAGCTACTGACCCTGATCTAAGATCGACCATTTTTGAAGAAGATGAAGATTTTATGTAACCGGGAGATTGGTCTCCAACCGTGGTCACCAAAATGTTTTTTTGGAAAAACAAATAAAAGTTTGGAAGGGTGAATCTTAAAGAATACGAGAGATCAAAATTGTACAAGGCTAGCCTACACCAAAAAAATGTTCGTTCAACCCTTGTTTCGGTCATTAAGAATGAGAAGGGTTGATCTTAGGGAGGGAAACCGATAAGAATAGGATCAGAGCTTGGTGAGTTCTAGTCGGAGAACTCGAGTCTCTGTGACAGAGTTCAAGTAGAGAAGATGAAGTTGTTTATGATAGTCTGATGAAGTTATAAAAAACTTGTTACTTTAACTTGTGTGATGTAACTTGTGAGATGCTCATCAATCGTTTCATTTAATTGTTTCTTATCGTGGGTGTTCAGTTACATCTCACAAGTTTTAGACCGCCAGACCAATACCCCAATGAGTACCCCCCCTATGATATGTTTGAAGTCTCGTTGTTTTTGATGGTTAGGTTATATATATAAATGAAACTTTTGAATAATCTAACTACTAGTGTTAAGTCTAATAGAGTTTACTAAGTCTGAGCTTGGAAGGGTCCAAAGTCAAGATTAAGCAAAAGTTCTTAAGGACCGAGCATGGAATTGGTGTCATCCTCTCGAGGACTAAGCAAGGTTGGCGCCACGCTTTCAAGGACCAAGCAAGGGTTGGCATGTGTTCGAAGGGGCAATCATAGCATCGTGTCCCAGAGGAACGAGCAAGGCATGGTCCCCGGGACCAAGGCTTCGTGATTGAGCGAGGCATGGTCCCTAGGGATCAAGGCTTCGTATTTCTGACACGGGACATGAATAAATGTATAAATTCGATATTTTTGATACGGGACAGATAAATTTATAATTTTTACATTTGTCAAAATTCCATCATCTACACCTATATATCAGCCAATTATGAGGTTTTCATTTCATAAGTTTGTAACTTTTACAGAAATTGGTTGAGACCGACCTGAATATACGTCGATTATCAACATAGGAAAATTATTTTATCAAAATCTACCTATATCCACATTCTTATCTACCAATTTTAGCACGCCAAATGCACTAGTTTTCTGTTGTTTTTTAGATGAAATCGACAATTATGGAAATTCTCGATTGTCGATTGTGACAAATTATGTCACTCGAATTTTAGATTTTAAAAAAAAATTAGTCGATTGGTTTTACTCTATGTAAAGAGAACCACTTTCTCAAATACAATTATCCCAAACTATTCATTCATACTTTATTCACTACTCAATTAGAGCTCAGAAAATGTCATGGGAACTAGAAGATGATATGGATCTCGTTAAATCGTTCATTCTCACCTTGTATTAATGGTCGAATAAAATTTAGCAAATAGATTTGACCATATCAAAAGGGATATGAGGGAGTATATTATAATTAAAAAAAATGGTTCAACAAAGTTATCCTCAAGAAAGACACCGCGAAAAAAATGAATAGTTCAACATGTTTATCCATATTCCATCATTAAACATTTGCATGCTAACTTATCATTCATTGAATTTCAGATTAAAAAATTTACAAGCTTATAGAAAATACAAAATGTTGAACGATGATTCTTACACGTGAAAGAATATAACATGTTGAAGAGATGTGCTCCGAGATGATAGACTATGCAAAATAAATTATGCGCTAATTTTCTAAACCATGTAATGCACTAAATTCCTAAAATGATAAATGATTTTCTTTTTATGAACATAAATACCCACCGATTGTAAACCTCTATCTGCCTATATTAGCGCACCAACATCCGATGATTGTATCGAAAGAATAGTTATGTTTTTATATACCAAAAAATGAGCAACAATCGACATTTATACTAATGTATACATGCTGATTATAAATTCGTTTATTTTTGAAAGTACTAAATCAGAATCGGCATATATGGGTCATTATATTAGCCGATTCTAATTTAATGTTCTTCATTCACAAAGAACATCAAAAGAAATCAGTTGGTATTGATTGATTTATATGTTGATTCTTGATCTTCTTCTTCAAACCCCACCACATTGTCTCTCTACTAACCCTAATTCTCTAACACTCTAACTATAACTTAATCTAACATAACTAATTTCACAACTGACATAATTAATTAACATTAATTAATCTGGAGTAAATTAACAATTAATAAAAATAGTTAAATACGGAAATTTTTAAAATTAATTTAAAATAACCCTTCTTTAGTTTACATGGTAGACTTCAGATAATTATCTTTTACGGTAAAGTTTAAATCATTTTTATACGCTTCAATTTAACCAGGTTTATTTAGGCAGAAAAGAAAAACGGCATTACGTCCATACTCCATGACTAAGCATTAGTTGTCACAAAAGGGGACCTTTGACCCTGTTTATGTCAATTTTCACGTTGACATTAACAACCAATAATTTGAAAATTGTATAATAAACTGATACATAGAATCATAATACATATCAATTTAATAAACGTTTTTATGATTTAATGGAGGACAGATC
>JAJJMC010022854.1:8860576-8877409 GCA_023531435.1 Papaver californicum
CAAGAGTTTGATTGGTTGTTTAGCAAAAGGAATTTTTGGCCTAAACACTAACAAATACATTAATATTCATGGGTTCTCTTACCTGAGGGTTTTGACTTGGTTGAGCTTTGCCAGATCCATCAACACCCTTTGCAGTTCCTTTTTTATCACCCTACAAATATTACAAAATTTCACAATCAACAAACATTCTGACAACATAACTCAGTAGATAACTATCAAAAAATGAAACGTAAATTACCTCCATCTGCACCATCATATCCCATCCCCCAAACAAAAAAAGGTAACACCATTTCAAAATAGACAGATTAGAGTTCAGTTATTCTATCCTTCTCTACCATTACCTTGTAATTTCAATATTGACTTCACCCACTCAACCAGATCTTTTTTCTTCTTTATTTCCACGAACCCCATCTCTCCAATTTCATCAACAGCGACATCACCTCTTTAGACTAACCCTAAGATTCATCTTTGCAATTTCTTATTAGATACAAACTATTCTTCCAAATCAAAATCAAAACCCATATTCAACTGATTGTGAATCAGTATAAACAAGCTGGTGAGGGAGAAAAGAGAAAAAAAAAAGTGAATCCTAGCTCCGTGATTAAATTCATGATTATATTCTTGTCTTAAAAAAGATAGTTTGTACATGGATTAAATACGTGAAATCAAAGAAGATCGTATCATATAAAAAAATTTATTCACGGGAAGAAAATGAAGTTATAAAATATTTCGAGATTATTGCAAAGATTCGAGAGAAGATTTGGGGTTGTTTGCTCGTGTAGTATATATAGAGGAGTCGTGGGAATCTTTTAGAGGGGGGGATGGCAGAGGCCAGATACACTATAAATTAATTCAGAAAAGTTGTTGTTGATGCTGCATGAAGAACAGAGAATAGGCAACAATATCTTCAATAATCAACCACGATTTCTTCATCCATTTGCAACGGATATTTTTGTATCTGCAACGTTTATCTTCAGTTGTAACAGTTTCTTCAACTCATATGCAACGGATATCTTTGCTTCTACAACGTTTATCTTCAACCCCTCTGTAACAGTTAGTCTGTAACGCCTATAAACGTTGCAAACTCACTGTTTTCTTTGTTTTTCTCCTTTTTCATCACTTGTAAACATTTTGATCCATGAACCATAAGTTTGAGCAAGTGATTAATATAAGGATCTAAACCCCTTTGCTGAGGTGACGGAGGAAGCCATTGTTCCAAGAAAAGTGGTATATTTCTATTTAAAATAATTTTTGCAATTTCTTTTATGATTATTTTCCTTGGTTAAAAATTGATTTAATGATTTTTATTAAACAATTGTGATTTCGTTAGATGGTACATGCTTGGCCTAGGTTTTTGATGTTCCATGCTTTTGTTATACAATTGTTATTTTGAGAATCTACTTTTGCAACATATTAGAATCACTTTAAATGTAAAGAATTGCATGAATATTAATTAGATTGAATCACTTTAATTGGTTAATCGTGAAATCCATAACCTCATATTTGTGAATATTATTTTCATATTTTGTGTATATTTTTAGTTTAAAGTTAATTTATTAAATCTAAAATCAATCTTCACAAGTTTGAGTGAACGACACTTTATTTACCACTATTACGAATCCATCAGTTTTTGGCGCCGCTGTCGGGGATTTGTTTTTTTAGGTTAATTAGTTTAGTTAGATTTCTATTTTATTTTTTATTTTATTTGTTCTATTTTACGTTTTTTGGTATTTTTCTTTGTATTACAGGTTTTGGATCAAAAAGAAATTGAAGCCAAAGATTATACTGGTTGATTGAAGACTTGGAGTCAAAGATTAATCGAAAAGAACGGAAAAAGAAGACAAGATTTATTTTAGTTAATTTTTTTAATTTTTTTTAGGGTTTCTATTTTTATTTTTAGAAAATTCTTATTATTTTGGGTATTTATATTTTTTCTTATTTTTGGACTTTGGACTTTGGACTTTGGACTTTGAACTTTTGAACTTTATTATTAATTTTTAAACCCTATGAAAAGTATTTAAATATAAACTGCAACATGGAAGGACGACAATTACGATATTGTCTCAGCCCCTTGGGTTCGTACACTGACACAGGAGTCGGTGGCCCGAGTCGACTACAACGGATTCATCCCCCGTATGGTACGAGAGGTAAGACTCTAACCACCCACGAATCCCCTTTCAGTGGGTTTTCTGTATTCCTTCGTAATGCATATATGTTGAGGACTTGAATACAGAATTTACTTTTCTAGTAAAGGGCAGAAACTGGCCATATAAGATAAGGGTTCGGATTTCATCACCGTATCTTTTCTGCCCGACTTAGGAACATATTACCTACGCGAACCTAAGCCTAAGATTTGATTAGAAAGAAGACCGCTAGGGTATCGATCTTATGGAAAATCATTCAAAAAGACTGTATTGGTTACTTTGTTAGCCTAACTTAAGTTCAGGAAGATTATTTTAAGTTGATTAAAGCCGCCTTGTAACCCAATGAAAAGTTGCCAAAGAGGCAGGATTATCAAAGCTCCTTAGAGCTTATCTTGTTTCTATTCGACTTAATCTAATTCGGATCGTTCTGAGATATTTGCTAAAACTATAACTAGTTGCCTTTTGGAAGAGTAGAAGCTGGTCTAGAAACAATCTAACTGGAGCCATCATGCTTTTTGTTTGCTAGATTCAGTAGGTTTGATTTGGTTGAGTCGGCCTTGTTTGTGTTTGTTTAGAACCTCTTCTGGTAGGATTTATTTTTTAGAGTTTATTTTTGTACATATATTAGGAAGTTTTTGAAAATGTCGAACTGGTATTATGAAGACCAATACAATGAATATTCGCCTGCATTTCAAAATAGACATTATCTGTACTATCAATATGGTGTGGATAGTAGTCGGGACCACCACCAACCTTTTGGAGGTTATTTCTCATACCAGGGTGATCCAAATTACTATTCATATATACACCCGTCTTATGAACATGAAAATGAGCAAATTTCAAGTTCTTTGTCTTTGAGGGATGCCCTAAAGCATGTCCAATCTAGTACTTATAATGAACCTATTATTCATCTAGAAGAATCACACGAGCAATTGCGATCTAGTACTCCTTATGATCCAATTATTTTTCTAGATAATTCCATCAAGGAGTTGACTGAGAATACAAGAAGGTTCATGTTAATTATGGGGGAAAAATTAGTAGTCCAACTCCTCCTCTAGAAGAATCACACGAGCAGTTACAATCTAGTACTCCTTGTGATCCATTTGTTTTTCTAGAAGAATCCCTCAAGGAGTTGAATGAGAATACAAAAGGTTCGGATTAAGATGGGGGGGGGGGGACAAATAGTATCCCAAATCTTTCTCTAGATGAATCCCTCAAGTAGTTGACTGAGAATACAAATAGATTTGCATTAAGTGTGAGTGATAGTATTGCAGAGAATAATATTGCTCAAAATGATCTTAATTTCCAATATAGTGCTACCCTTGATAATTGTTCACCCAGTCAAGAGGACGAGGATAAAATTGGTAACACTACTTATTTAGATGAGGTTCAAACATCTTCATATTATTATGATGATGAGGATAGTATTAGTGAAGAACTTGAAATATATACAGGCAGAGTGATCAAGAAATTGTCACTCCAATTGTTCTTCATGATAAAAGTGTTATTTTTGTTTCAAATCCAAATAATTTTAATGATTATTCACCTATTCAAAAGGAAGAGGATTTGACTAGAGATACCACTATTTTAGACGGTGTAGAATTTTCTTGTTTTGAAGCCGATAATGGTTTAGAGGAACGAGTTTTTCCTGAGAATAGTGATTTAGAGTCTAACGATTCGAAGACAATAGTCTCTGACGAAGATGATAGACTCTTAGAGAATTTTAATGTGATAGAGGATGATTTGATTCAGGTTGATTGAATAGTTTCCCCAGTGGATTTTGTTGTCCTAGACACCCAACCTTTTCAGGTCCCAGAGGATCAAATACCAGTGATCTTAGGTCGTTCTTTTTTAGCTACATATAATGTCGTCATCAATTATGGAAATGGAATAATTAATTTTTCTTTTGGTAACTTGACTATTGAACTGAATCTATTTAGTATGAGTAGAAAAGCTTCTTATGAGATCTATGATTTAGAAGAAGTGAACATAACTAGTAATTCAGTTCAGAAATCTTTGCCAAACACTTTGTTAGAAGATCTATTAGAGAAATGCCCAGCCCACTTTGGGTTTGATGTTGACGATGATAGTGTTATTAATGAGGTGAATAATTTGTTAGATTCTGCACCTTTGATGGACATGATGTGATTGTAGATTGTGGTAAATAAGGTTCGTTTTTGAACTTGTGAAGAAAATTGTTTTTAAATCTAATTTCTAAGACTAAAAATAGCAAAACTCGAATAAAATTATTAACAAAGTTGAGAGAGAACTGAGACTAGGATTCCACTATTTTCCAATTTTTAAAGTGATTAAATTCAATAATTATAATTATGCAATTCTAACATTTAATTTGATTCTAAAATTTTGCAAAAACTAGATTTTTAAAATAACAATTGTATAACAAAAGCATGGAACATCTAAAACCTAGGCCAAAGCATTTACCATCTAACGGAATCACAATTCCTTAACAAAAATCATTAAATCAATTTTTATCCAAGGCAATTAATCATAAATGAATTGTATAAATTAATTAAATAAAAATTACCGCATAATCCTTGGAAAATTAGCTTCCTCCGTCGCCTCAGAGATGGGGTTTAGCTCCTCACTGTATTGGAAAAACCCTCAAAAATATATTTCATAGCTCAAATGGTGCTTACAATGGTGAAATAATAGTAACACATGATATTTGATACGCTTATAAGCGTTACAGAGAAGTGTTCTCTGCGTTACAGAAGAAAGAAAAGAAAGCGGAAGGAAAGTACGGACTTCTGGTGCTGTTGAAATACGACTGCTTCAACAACACTATCAGCGACGTTTCTCATTAGCCTTATGTTCTTCCTCTTCTCTCTCACAGTAGCAGCAGCAGAATTTGTCTGTTTTGATT
Organism: Papaver californicum; assembly: GCA_023531435.1. NCBI lineage: Eukaryota > Viridiplantae > Streptophyta > Magnoliopsida > Ranunculales > Papaveraceae > Papaver > Papaver californicum. Next base: position 8,865,605 of record JAJJMC010022854.1, read on the forward strand.
TCTATGGCTTCTCTGCGTATCCTAAGCTCTCCCCAATACTCTCTGATCTTCTCTATGACCCTCGACACCCCTATTTATACACTACATAGCATCAAATCTTCAAAGAATCGTCATTAACAGAGAATATACTCGGGTATATTTTTCTCTTTAATTTTCGATCTGTCTTGAAGATTTTATGTCCATCCTTATTGATTTCACTATCTTCTGGTCATATATAACTCACGCAAGATAATCCCTGTCTTAAATCCAAGAAACCACGTGAAAAATCTCTTCACATATTTGATACAGGATATCTCTTTATTTAAAACAAATTTCCCGCCAAAATGAATTTTTTGAATCGTGAAGAAGAAGGGTGCCCATAATCCAAGGCATGGGTGCCTTTATAACTTTTTATGGATACCTTTATCAATTATTGTGGGTGCCTTTATAACTTTTCGAGCCGATTTTTCCCAAATGTTTATTTTCCAAAAATACCTATAAATACATAAAAATACAATATTAGTACAAAATGAGTTCCAACACTATAAAAGTTGAGAACAAATTAGACATATAAATGTGTCTATCAAATACCCCCAAACTTATTATTTGCTAGTCCTCGAGCAAATCTAATCTAGAAAATAAATCCTAACTCACTTTCTCAGGCATCACGACTGCATTTAGCGTGTGTAATAAGCCTTTAAACCTATAGGTGTCCCTATCGGACGAGTTTTGTCTCGTGAGGGTTTACAAGAGGTGTACCCACAAAACCTTTTTCTCCAAACCCTAGCTGCATGTGAACAATTGGGGATAGACACTAAACAAGCTATTTCGTTGGCGTATTAAATTCTTCAACTATAAGAATCATTACCCTGTATGAATCCAATTGTTGTACACGAGTTTGCACTCAGCGTACTAAAATTCATATAAGAATGCAAAACTCTACTCAAATTATCATTGAAAATACGAAACTGGATAAAAATTCACATTGCTCGAAATCAATCAAATTCAAACACAGGGATAAATTAAAAGATGAAAACAGAAGTAATGAATAGTGCATATGTTGACTAAGGTGAACGGTGTTTCCCAATATATTAGTATAAAGTCCGGCTCGGATGCTCCTATTTTTATTATTATTTATATACATAACTTTTTTTTTTCAACAAAATTAAAATTCTATGCATCCGAGCTACAACCTTAATACTAGGGCCCCACCAAATCACTTAGACAAACATAAAATTGCAAAAATAAAAATAGAAAGTGATATGATTATGATGATTCCGAGATATGCTTGTTCAATGATTCTCATGTTATTTCTAACACCTGAGTGCATTCAGATATGAATAGACCATTCAGCTGGGCATACCATTTCCTATAGATAATTGCTACGTTTCCATCTACCTAGAATGGTTAGTGTCATCCTGAATAATTCATAAGTTTCTAGACTTTGGAGTTTCATGTTTCACTAAAAGTTTCTCTCTTAACCCCAAACTTAAATCTAACATTGTCCTCAATGTTCTAAAGATGAATGATTAAATATATGAACAAGGAGAAACTGTTACCAATCGAAGGAAAGGAGTTAAGGAAAGATATTATCGTGTCGCATGAGCATGGGTTACCTCCCAAGAAGTGCTAAGTTTAAAGTCTTCAGCCAGACTAAGAAAGAATTAATCACCTCATTAAATCATAAAGCAATAGTCGGAACAACTGTGGGTCATCTGAATAAAACAATGTTATCCAAAATAGAAGGAAACTGCAGCAAACCCAGAAAGTAAACAAACCGAGCACACCCTTACCCCTATCTAGTTTCTTGTTTAAGACAACTACATTTAATTGAGGTTCAGTTTCGGGCTCTATGAAAGGGTCTAGATAAATCTCTTTAAGATGAATTTCCCCATAGGCAGGATCCGGAGGATCAGGTTGTAGAGTCTGGATAAATTCAAATAAAAAACTTAAGGCACATAATAATAACCTGAATAATTGTGGATCCTCAAAGTCAATCAGATTTGACCCACACAGTTGAATACTCTTAAAATGGTGGTCATTCTTAAGCAAATGTGTCGATTCTAATTTCCTAAAGTAATTAGGATTAGTCTTAAAACTTAATAACTGACACATTTTAAATTCAAACGTTCCCACATATGGAAGAAAATATTTTGGTGGGAAAACAAAGTCAATCTTGGTATTATTTCCTAGGTGAACCACATCGACCAGAGGATGGGTTTCTAACAACTGAACTTCTTTTTGGACATCAACAGGCTCAGAGAATCTAGTTTGAAGACGATCTTGAAAACTGGTAGAAATATCAGTAATATCATAAATAGGCAAGTCCTCTGGGTATTTAGATGCAAAGTGATCCAACAAAACTTGAGAAGCACACAATTCTAACCCTTAATTAGGATACTTTTGGAAGTCTAGGGGTCTAGGAACAACCTCTAAGTTGGGTGAATGATCTTGTGAGATAGATTCATCTATGTAATTAGGCAAATCATCTACACAATCATCCACAGGGTCATCTATATATTCTGTGTGGAACGGAGAGTCACTACAAGACGGATCATCATCCTCATCATATAATCTCTGACATGCTAGAACTCTCAATCTTTGTTCCAAACTAGGAGGTGTGTGTTTATAATACTTCTCATATATCATTAGAGGTGATTCTTCTACAAAGGTATTTGGATCACTAGCTTTCAACTTCTTGAAGGCATCCTTCCAAGACAAATAGTCATCGGTACCCCCAATCTTAGAGTGGACATTACTCTCATATGAACTAAAAACTGTTGGTTGGATTCTAGGGTCCTTAAGGTCAGAACTACACTCAACTTCCTCTATCGTATTAAAATTCTCTAAGAGTCTATCATCTTCTAAAATAGTAGTATCTCTAGTCAAATCCTCTTCCTTTTGAATATGTAAATAATCATTAAAATTATTTGGATTTGAAACAGAAATAACACTATCACCATGAATCACAATTGGAGTGACAATTTCTTGATCACTCTGCCTGTATATTTCAAGTTCTTCACCAGTACTATCTTCATCATCATAATAAAATGAAGATGTTTGAACCTTGTCTAAATAGGTAGTGTTACCTATTCTATCCTTGAATAGGTGAACAATTATCAAGGGTAGCACTATATTTGAAATTAAGATCATTTTGAGCAATATTATTCTTTGAAGAACTTTCGTTCACACTTAATAGGAACCTATTACTATCCTTAATCATCTGCTTTGTATTCTCAGTCAACTGCTTGTGGGATTCTTATAGGAAAAGAGTTGGACTACTAATTGTTCCCCTCACACTTAATCCAAACCTATGTGTCATCTCAGATAACTTCTTGAGTGATTCTTCTAAAGGTGTAATAGGTTCATGATGAGTACTAGGTTGCAACTGCTCTAGGGCATCTCTCGAAGACAAAGAACTCGAATTCTGCTCATTTTCCCGTTCATATGACTGGTGTACGTACGAATAATAATTGGGGCCTCCATGGTATGAACCATAACCTTCAGAAGGTTGGTAGTGGTCCCAAAAACTATCCACACTATGATCATAGTAAGGGTAATGCCCATTTTGAAACTCAGTCGGATATTTATTGTAATACCAGCTCGACATTTTCTAACAAAAATCTCATAATAAATTTTGTAAAAAATCTAAGAAAAAAAAATCCTAACAGGAAGGGGTTCTAAACATACACAAACAAGGACGACTCAACCAAATCAAACCTATTGAATCTAGCAAACAAAAAGCATGATGGATCCACTTAGATTGTTTCTAGAACAGATTCTATTCTATCAAAAGGCAACTAGTTATAGTTTTAGCGAATCTCTCAGAACGATTCAAATTAGATTAAGTCGAATAGAAACATGATAAGCTCTAAGGAGCTTTGATAACCCTGCCTCTTTGGCAACTTTTCCTTGAGTTACAAGGCGGCTCTAATCAACTTAAAATAATCTTCCTGAACTTTAAGTTAGGCTAACACAGTAACCAATACAGTCATTTTGAATGATTTTTCCAATAAGCTCGTTACCCTATAGGTCTCTTTGTAGTCAAACTTTAGGCTTAGGTTCTCGTTAGGTAACGTGTTCCTAAGGCGGGCAAGAAGGAAACGGTGATGAAATCCGAGTCCTTATATTTCATGGCCAGTCCTTGCCCTTTACTAGAAAAAAATTCCGTATTCAAGTCCTCAACATATATGCATTACGAAGGAATACAGAAAACCCACTGACGGGGGATTCGTGGGTGGTTAGAGTCTTACCTCCCGTACCAGACGGGCGATGAACCGTTGAAGTCGACTCGGGCCACCAACTCCTGTGTCAGTGTACGAACCCGAGGGGCCGAGACAATATTGTAATTGTCTTCCTTCCCTGTGCAGTTTATATTTAATACCCTCCTATAGGGTTTAAAAATTAATAATAAAGTTCAAAAGTTCAAAGTCCAAAGTCCAAAAATAAGAAAAAAATATAAAAATACCTAAAATAATTACAATAATAATAATATTTCCTAATACAATTTTTTAAAAGAAAAATAAAAACCCAAAAAAAAATTAACTAAAAAAATCTTGTCTTATTTTTCTGTTCTTTTCGCTTTGTCTTTGAATCCAAGTCTTTAATCAATCATTATAATCTTTAGCTCAAATTTCTTTTTGAACCAAAACCTGTAATACAAAGAAAATACCCAAATATGTAGACTAGAACAAATAAAAATAAATAAAATAAAAATCTAACTAGATTTTCAAAATAACAATTGTATAACAAAATCATGGAACATCTAAAACCTAGGCCAAAGCATTTACCATCTAACGGAATCACAATTGCTTAACAAAAATCATTAAATAAATTTTAACCAAGGCAATTAATCATAAATGAATTGTATAAATTAACTAAATAAAAAATTACCACATAATCCTTGGAAAATTAGCTTCCTCCGTCGCCTCATAGATGGGGTTTAGCTCCTCATTGTATTGGAAAAACCCTCAAAAATATATTTCATAGCTCAAATGGTGCTTACAATGGTGAAATAATAGTAACACAAGATATTTGATACGCTTATAAGCGTTACAGAGAAGTGTTCTCTGCGTTACAGAAGAAAGAAAAGAAAACGGAGGGAAAGTACGGACTTCTGGTGCTGTTGAAATACGACTGCTTCAACAACACTATCAGCGACGTTTCTCATTAGCCTTATGTTCTTCCTCTTCTCTCTCACAGTAGCAGCAACAGAATTTGTCTGTTTTGATTTATATGGCTTCTCTGTGTATTCTAAGCTCTCCCCAATACTCTCTGATCTTCTCTGTGACCCTCGACTACCCTATTTATACACTACATAGCATCAAATCTTCAAAGAATCGTCATTATCAGAGAATATACTCGGGTATATTTTTCTCTTTAATTTTCGATCTGTCTTGAAGATTTTATGTCCATCCTTATTGATTTCACGTATCTTCTGGTCATATATAACTCACGCAAGATAATCACTGTCTTAAATCCAAGAAGTCATGTGAAAAATCTCTTCACAGATTCGGTACATGATATCTCTTTATTTAAAACAAATTTCCCGCCAAAATGAATTTTTTGAATTGTGAAGAACAAGGGTGCCCATAATCCAAGGCATGGGTGCCTTTATAACTTTTTATGGGTACCTTTATCAATTATTGTGGGTGCCTTTATAACTTTTCGAGTCGATTTTTCCAAAATGTTTATTTTCCAAAAATACATATAAATACATAAAAATACAATATTAGTACAAATGAGTTTAACACTATAAAAGTTGAGAAAAAGTTAGACATATAAATGTGTCTATCAGGACACTTATAATATATGGAAAGCTAAGTTTGAACTTCTACCAGTTTCTAAGTCTACCTTATTTCCTTCTATAGAGGGAGCTGAGTGTAGTTCTGACCTTAAGGACCCTAGAATCTACCAACATTTTTTAGTCCATCCGAGAGTAATGTCCACCCTAAGTTTGGGGGTACCGATGATTCTTGTGATTGTCAAGTATCCCTGCTTAAAGTCCCTCACCCGGGGCTTGATATTTGTACCTCTACCATTTTTCAAGATCATTTTCAATTTAGATTCTATGAGCCTGTTAATGTCCAGAAAGAAGTTCAGTTGTTAGAAACCCATCCTCTGGTCGATGTGGTTTATCTAGGAAATGATACCAAGATTGACTTTGTTTTCCCGCCAAAATATTTTCTTCCATATGTGGGAAAGTTTGAATTTCAAATGTGTCAAGTATCAAGTTTTGAGACTAGGCCTAATTACTTTAGAAGATTACAATCGACACATTTGCTTAAAAATGACCACCATTTTCGTAGTAGTCAACTGTGTGGGTCAAATCTGATTGAAATTGAGGATCCTCAATTATTCAGGTTATTATTATGTGCCTTAAATTTATTATTTGAGTTTTTCTAGAATCTACAACCTGATCCTCCTGATCCTTCCAATAGGGAAATCCAGTCTATGAAAATATTTTATTTAGACCCTTTCATAGAGCCCGAACCTGAACCTCAATTAGATGTAGTTGTCTTAAAGAAGACACTAGATATGGATAAGGGTGTGCTCGGTTTGTTCATTTTCTTGGTCTGCTGCAGTTTTTTTCTATTTTGGATAGCATCATTTTATTCAAATGACCCACAGTTGTTCCGACTATTGCTAAATGATTTTACGAGGTGACTAATTCTTTCTTAGTCTGGATGAATAGTTTAAACTTAGCACTTCTTGGGAGGTAACCCATGCTCAAGCGACACGGTAATATCTTTCCTTAACTCCTTTCCTTCAATTGGTAACAGTTTCTCCTTGTTCATTCTTTTAATAATTCATCTTTAAAACATTGAGGACAATGTTAGATTTAAGTTTGGGGGTAAGGGAGAAACTTTTAGTGAAACATGAAACTCTAAAGTCTAGAAACTTGTGAAAAATTCAGGATGACACTAACCATTCTAACTAGATGGAAACTTAACTTTTTTTTTTAGGAATTGGTGTGCCCAGCTAAATGGTCTATTCATAAAAGGATACCTAACTCAGGTGTTAGAAATAACAGTTGTCACCATATCTCGGAGTCTATATCGACCATATCACCTTCTGTTTTTATTTTTGTATTTTTTGTGTTTCTCTAAGTGATTTGGTGGGCATCAGTATCGAATTGTTATTACTGTCAGGATGTAGTAGAGTATTTGAGATCAATCCCCATTATTGTATTATTTAGACCATTATTTAAAAAAAATGAGTATTGACACTTTGATAGCAATATGTGTGTGTTCTCCCTGTCTCCGTCGCCTAAGCAAGCGTGGAACGCAGGATCCATGAGAACTATCATGTAAGATGCTGATAATGAGCATGCGCTTGGATTCATTTGATCCAATCATGTTGTCAGTAAATTTTAAAATAATAAATAATTATTTTATTTTCAATAAATCGACCGCTGAGCCTTTGTATATACCATCTGAGTCGATATTATTATAAGGAGTAAGACTAGTGAGAGCATATCTCAATCCACTAGGATTCATCCTGGAACCGAACTTCAGATAGATATGGGAAACATCGTTCACCTTAGTCAACATGCGCAAACTTCATTTTGTCTATTTTCATCTTCTAAATCTTTTCATGTGATTGTACTTTGATATCGTGGTTGAACGACTATCTAAGTAGAGTTTTGAATTCTTGTATGAATTCTAGTACGCTGAGTGAAAACTCATGTACAATAATTGGACTCATATAGGGTACTGATTCTTATAGGCGAAGAATTTAGTATGCCAACTAAATAGCTTGTTTAGTGTCTATCCTGAATCGTTCACAGGTAGCTAGGGTTTGGAGTAACCGTTTTGTGGGTATATCTCTTGTAAACCCTCACGAGATAAAACTCGTCCACTAGGGAGACCTAGTGGTTTAAATTCTTATTGCACATGCTAAGTGCAATCGCGATGCCTGCTTAAGTGAGTTAGGATTTTCATTTTCTAGATTAGATTTGCTCGAGGACTAGCAATTAATAAGTTTGAGGGTATTTGATAGACACGTTTTCTTATTTTATTTGATCTCAATTTGTATATTGTTAGAACTCATTTGTGTACTTATATTATGATTTTATTTTTTTGTAGGTATTTTTGGAGAAATAAACATTTGGGAAAAATTTCCTCAAAAAGTTATAAAGGCACCCCCCAAAATTGTTAAAGGCATCCCTGCCTTGGATTAAGGGCACCCACTTATTTCAGATTCAAAAACTAGGCGAGATATTTTTTTGTTTTCCCGTGAATCTGTGAAGAATAATTCAGCGTTTTTGGAGATTTTCAAGGGATTAAATTCATGATTATATTCTTGTCTTAAAAAGGAGAGTTTGTACATGGATTAAATACGTGAAATCAAAGAAGAATCCTATTAAATAAATTTTTTTATTCACGGGAAGAAAATGAAATTATAAAATATTCCGAGATTATTGCAAAGATTCGAGAGAAGATTTGGGGTTGTTTGCTCGTGTAGTATATATAGAGGAGTCGTGGGAATCTTTTAGAAGGGGGAAGGCAGAGGCCAGATGCACTATAAATTAATTCAGAAAAGTTGTTGTTGTTGCTGCATGAAGAATAGAGAATAGGCAACAATATCTTCAACAATCAGCAACGGTTTCTTCATCCATTTGCAACAGATATTTTTGCATCTGCAACGTTTATCTTCAGTTGTAACAGTTTATTCAACTCATCTGCAACAGATATCTTCGCGTCTGCAACGTTTATCTTCAACCCCTCTGTAACAGTTAGTCTGTAACGGCTATAAACGTTGCAAACTCACTGTTTTTTTTGTTTTTCTCATTTTTCATCATTTGTAAACGTTTTGAGCCATTAACCATAATTTTGAGCAAGTGATTAATATGAGGATCTAAACCCCTTTGCTGAGGTCACGGAGGAAGCCATTGTTACAAGAAAAGTGGTATATTTCTATTTAAATTAATTTTTGCAATTTCTTTTATGATTATTTGCCTTGGTTTAAAATTGATTTAATGATTTTTATTAAACAATTGTGATTTCGTTAGATGGTACATGTTTGGCCTAGGTTTTTGATGTTCCATGCTTTTGTTATACAATTGTTATTTTGAGAATCTACTTTTGCAACATATTAGAATCACGTTAAATATAAAGAATTACATGAATATTGATTAGATTGAATCACTTTAATTGGTTAATGGTGAAATCCATAACCTCAGTATTTGTGAATATTATTTTTATTTTTTATGTATATTTTTAGTTTAAAATTAATTTAATAAATCTAAAATCAATCTTCACAAGTTCGAGTGAACGATACTTTATTTACCACTATTAAAAAACCATCAATGGTGTAGATTTTAAAGAATAACCAGTATGAGTGATGTGCATACCTTCCCCATTTGCTGCCTGAATCTCATCAGCACCATCATAAGAAGAAACACCTTGCATTTCAGAATCATCATGTGTAATATGATTGTTGGCACCAGTGTCAGCATACCAAGGATTTTCACCTATTATATTTGCAAAAGCTAGCATAGCAGTCAAGTGTTGTGGTGTATGATTGTTTTGATATGCAAAATTGAGCTTATTTCTACATTCAAGAGCACCATGACCAGATTTTCCAAAAATTTGACAAACTAAAGTTGAAGAAAATGAGAATTGAAAGGTAGTGGTAGGCCTAATAGAGCTAGATTGAGATGAAACTGAGCTGCTACTGGATGACATAGGAGTGAGAGATCTGCCATATTTAAAATTAGGAGGTCTACTAGGTCTCATAAATTGAGAATGATAAATAGGAAATCTTCCTCCAAAACGTATGTTGTATGATCTTGAATTAGGCATATGTGCATCAAAAGCTCTATTAGCAGATTCATTTAGTAAAGATTTGTTTCTTTCAGTAATGACTGCTTCTTCACTGAGAATATTATTATGAAGTTCAATGCAAGATATATGTGGATTCTGATGTCTCATAGCAGTTGTAAAAGGTATATAATCTGAGTTTAATACTGATAGAGTTATAACAACTAGTTCTTGATCAGAAATAATCTCACCTGCTGCAGCAAGTTGATCATAAAGAGATTTGATCTCATTTATCAAACTAGGAATTGATTTATCACCTTGTTTAAGAACCAACAACTTAGTACGCAGCTGGATTGAATGAGTTGAAGATGATCTTGCAAATCTTTCCTCAATGCTAGTCCACAGATGATGAGAAGAGGTAGATCTGGAGAAATATGCAATGATTGTGTCTAAAATTTTGGAATGAATGCACATCATGATTGTAGCATCTTCATCAAGACAATCAGTATACAATGGATTTTCGATTCCGTTTTCTTGATTTCATTTTGTTATGTATTGAACAAGACAAATGAAGGTTCCATCAAGAAACTTTTGAATCTTGTATTTTTGAATAACTAAAAGCATAAGATTTTTCCAGGTAATGTAGTTATCAACTTTGAGTTTAATGGTAACAAATTTGTTAGATGATTTAAAGAAACCCTAGAAATAGATTTTGAAGTTAGATTTTCCATATTTGTTGAAGAAGATTCTGCAAATTCACGAATCATGAAACAGAAAAAGAAAAAATTGAAGTATGAGAAATGAATCATCGGAAGAAGTAAGAATCGCAACTTTTTAGTTGCTCTGATACCATGAAAGAAGAAGAGGAAGATGAGTTTCTTTAAACAGAAGAACCTGAAATCAATTACAGAGTTCACGTTACAATTGAAAGGGAAAGTACATTTTTAACTGAAAAAAAAGCTGACGTACACCTATAAAAGCATGTAAAGGCTAACATACACCTTACACACATGTGCACAGCACACTCACACACTTAAACTCTCATGCTAATAGTGGTGTAAGAAGAGTGTAACAACTATGTGCTATTACATCTATTATGTGTTTCTTAATATGGACGGTTTATCATTCCTATACAAGTTTTTGGTATGCTTGTCTTTGTCAGTGATGAACAGAACAAGCACATATCACTTCTAAACCTTTTTTCTCTCAAGCCCATTAGCCAAAGATAATTTTTCCACCGCAAAAGCCACGACAGATGTATCTTCTACAGTTTTGAAGAGCAATTTACTGCTTACCTTTGTTCAAGTGTCGTAATCTGATCTGTGATTGAAGATCAAGTGACCGACCATGGTTGAAGTTTAAAATAAAAAGTTTTGAATCAGCTAGGTGTCTTTCAAGAATTGTTCAAGTTGAACACTTCAAATATCTCTGTGTACAACTTGAGGGGGGATATTGGAATATTGTGCGGTGTACAAGACACCAAGGAAACCGTATTTGAAGAGAAGATCAAGTGATCGTGTTATTCTGGCACGTGAAGTTAAGACCAAGTCAATAAATAAGAGTTACAATATAAGTGTAAAATCATTTCAGAAAATTTTGATGATCAATATATTTCACTCTACATGATTTTTCAGTGGACGTAGGAAATTAATGTCGAACCACTTTAATCGGATCTATGATTTCCATACTCTTACCATAATTTAATATATTTAACTTTAAAAAATACGCACCAATTAACACCTAACGTCTAGCACTTTCTTCAATCAGCCATTTTTGTTTTGTGGGTCATTTTGCTGCTCATTTAGTTGTTGAAATGAATATATTGTATACAAATGTGAGTAGTGGTTGGCTCATCACTATCTCTTCTTTAGTGCAAGTTGTGCTGGTCGACATAGAGAAAGAAAAGCCCCAAAATTTATTATCAAACTAAACAAATGCCAAGGAAAAGCAGAAAGTAAACCCTTAAATAGTGTTAGTACCAAAAAGCTGCTCTAACACGTGGCAGCAACGTCAGTGTAGCTCAGCATTTCCGCTACCCACAGTGTCCCGATACACCAGTCTG
>JAJJMC010022854.1:8882409-8899980 GCA_023531435.1 Papaver californicum
ATTTCCCGTAAGACTGGGTAGGGATACACCAGCAGGATGATTCAAGATTTCAGCATTCAGATTCAAGATTTTCAGCAGTCAATACTTCAAGATTTTCAGCAGTCAGTTTCAAGATTTTCAAGAAATTTTCAGTTTCAAGTGAACACAGTAAATTTCAAGAGTTAGCAGTTCATTTCTGTTCGAAGTGTGATGGCGACAATTTTTCAGCGGGAACCATTCAGATTGCTTGTAGTTAGTGGATAGTCCACTAGTCAAACTCTGCCAGTGCATGATGAATGGTGCTATATTTTCATTTAGTCTTTTTTAGTGTCTGTAATTGCAAGTTCAAGGTTCATTTCCAATAGACCATGAACTTGAGGGAGGGTAATAGAGTATAGGTGCAAGTGTGTGAAATAAGTGTGTAATGAAGTGTGCTATGTACACCTTAGGTTTTGGGTCTATATAATGGCTCTTGTATTTCACAATAATTCATCCAATGATATTCCAATATTTCACTCTTCACAATATAGTCCCTAGAAGTTCCATCAATAACTTCCCAATACACTAAAAAAGAGATAAAAAATAATTATTTTCTTTAAAAATGCGTGCAAAATGAGATTTGTAAAATAGGAATGTCTTAATAGTTATTTTGATTAAAAGCATGTTATAAGAGTTGCTCAACTTTTTTTAAAAAAAATAAAGTGTTTGTTAGTAGGAATATTTGAATGTAACCCAATATAAAGATTTAAAATTAAATCTAGTTGTTACGATTTTTATTTTTCTCGGATTTCATTTCATTCTTTACTTTGATTAAAAATCTTTATATCCTTGTAATTCACAATTTTTTCTTCTAAAACCCTGATTTTAATCGGATGCGCTTATACTTCAAATTTGAGGTTTGAGTTATCACCCTGTAATTCCTGATATTTTTTTAGGTACATAACCGGTACCTACTGTTACACTATATTTTTCTCCTCAACAATACAACAGCTAAAGTTTGCAGGAGGAGTGAATGAAGTAAGAGAAACTGTATGTTGATAGCAACTGGTTTAGGGAGCCCATGATCTGAGTCTGAGACACACACAAAGGCTCCATTATGGAACCCCCTTTCCTATAAACTTCAGTGTGCCACCCCCTCTCTTTCTTTGTCTGTAGCTTCTACATTTATCATTTATGTTATGCATTTAAAATTTCATATAGAAAGACAAAAAGCTAGAGAAATAACCCCATCTATCCTTTAAATGCGCTGCGTTTTTACAGCATATTATGAGCTCTAGAGCGAATAGAATAGCTGGGCCGTAATCCAACTTGACTCCCTTCCTCCCTGTATGTCTTTACTCAGAAAGTGAAAGAGAAAGAGAAGGTCAAGGTCAGTTGACAGTTGCACAGGACATCCACACACACACTTGACACTTCCTTCGCCCATACTAGTCTAAATCTCGAACTCTCGAATCCCAAATCTTTTTTCTGCTAGATTATTACCCAACCAGTACACGACAACAAACACTTTAAAAACCCTTATTTTGATGCCCCACTACAAGGAAAGTGATAAGTTCATCCCTTCCCCACAATATAAAAATTCATGTACCAGTGAGCTGTGTCTCTTACTATTTTTGAGTCAATTGCATCCTCTTTCTCCCTCTCTCTCACTTCCTCATCCCTCTCTCAATTATCACAGGCTGCAAGCAATCAATCAATCAGATCAGGATCATATTCATAGTCTTTAGCTAAACAAGGAAGGATTTATAAAGTGATTGTAGAAGACCACCCCCCGTGCAGACACTAAACTCAAGAGACCACCACCCTATCAAAATTCTGACAATTCTGCATCATATTTATACCTACTTTCCCTTATTAGAAAGATTATGACCCAAAACTACACATCCTAGTACAAAGATCCAAGCCTGGTTAGTTATCTTTGTACTTTGTAAAAGAGAGAAATGAAGATCCAGTGTGATGTATGTAACAAAGATGAAGCTTCTGTTTTTTGTTCAGCTGATGAAGCTGCTCTTTGTAATGGTTGTGATCATCGTGTTCACCATGCCAACAAACTTGCTAGTAAACACCACCGTTTTTCTCTTCTCCATCCTTCCTCTTCTTCCAGTGAAATTCCTCGTTGCGACATATGCCAGGTTCGTAAAATTTGTTGATCCCAGTTTTATTTTCTTTCTTGGAATTGGTTCATTAAATGTCGATTGAGTTATATTCTTAAAATGTTTCTATGTTATGTTGTTGCAGGAGCGGCGAGCTTTTTTATTCTGCCGAGAAGATCGAGCAATTCTTTGCCAGGAATGTGATATCTCAATTCATACAGCTAATGAATTAACAAAAAAACATAATAGATTCCTTCTCACCGGCGTCAAGTTATCTTCTACCTCCGCAATCTTCACTTCCGGTTCAACCACTACTATCACCTCTACATCGACATCTAATATCGAACGTGATTTCGCTGCTTCAGCGGACTCTAATAATATCAAAAACATGATCACAGCATCAACAGATAAGACTACGCCCTGTGTTCATGCTAGTACTAATTCTTTTACGACAGTGCTACCATCAACAGTACTACCATCAAAATATTGTGATCATTCTGGTCCAATAAGTGGAGGATCAACCAGGAGTATATCGGAGTACTTGATGGAGACATTACCTGGTTGGCAGGTCGAAGATTTTCTTGTTGATTCCTCCCCGACACCAACCCATGAAAATGGTTTTTTTAAGGTTTGCATTTTGTTTACACCACCACCATCTTTATTCTCACTAATCCCCATCCCGTACTCTACATATAACGTTTTCGTGATCTCGGTGATCTGTGCTGATATTTTGTTTGGTCTGATTGCAGAATGAAGCAGATCTACAGCCATATTTAGATGCAAATTATTTTGATAACCAAAGTAATAGTCAGGGTTATGTTGTTCATAAAGATTTGTCACTTTGGGTACCTGAAGCACCAGTAATTCCTACTAATCCTTCGCTGTTCGATAGCCGAAGGATTGGATTAAATTTGAAGGAATTTGTCAAGGAAACCCCAATTATGAGCTCAAAGCAGGTGAATCGTAGAAGGAGTGACCATGGTTTTACAGTTCCTTCAATTAGTTCTCCATCTAACAAGAGATCAAGACATAATTGGTAACACTAGAAGAAGAACCACAAGAAGAAGAAGAAGAAGAAGAAGAAGAAGAACCACAAGAAGAAGAAGAAGAAGAAGAATAGATCATATATATCAAGACATGATCTGACCTGACCAATTTCTTGTACTTTTTTTTTTGTTGTTAATTTTTCCTTTTCTGTATTTGTTTTTAATCTTTTGAGTTGGTTTTTGTTTACATCTTTTTCTTGAGGTTATCATTTCTTTCTGAATGAAATCTAATCTCTTTATTTTTGAGTTGTAAACAACTTTTTTTTATGGGTTATGTACATATTATGTATCAAACATAAGTTTTGTTTCTATCAAATGTTTCAAGAACTTGGAATATGGCGCAATTCAAACAGTCCCTAACTTCAAATATCAATTAAATTTGTCCAATCTAATTGAAAATGAAGAATAATCAATTAAGAAGTAGATGATAAGGATGAAATTTGTTATGAAAGGTCAATTCAGATTGTGTTATGGTATGAGATCCGTGGGGTCAATTTAGAGTAATTAGGGTGTGCATATATATGCTGTTTGTATCCCTTGTGCTGCTGTATGTACCATGCAGCTCCATGTATTTCTTCATGGTACTTGCTACTCGCAATAAATCTTCCTGAGCCGTTTTCAAGAATGAATACGGAACATGTGAACATTTCCGGAATTTTTGGGTTATTATCAATTTGGTAGGCCAAGAGGGTAAAAGGGCATGGGCATAATATAAAGCGCACTCTCTTTTATATGACAGTCATTTTTTTTTTTTGGCGTCAAACATCTTTTTTGGATCTGTGATTTGAAGGATGGGTTTCCGCTTTTGCTAAACGGCTAGTAGGTTAGCTAGGACACAGAGTGCACATGGACGGTGCCTATTCCCAAGCTAGCCAACAAGGATGGCCTTTGACTACAAATTGAAGAGGTGGTAAAACTAGGACTGCACATCGATAGGTCAGTTCAGTTTTCATACAAAACCATCGACCGAACTCTTTAGGTTTCGGTTCCATTTTAAATCGGACCGAACTGTATAGCCCGGTGTAACCGATCCGACCCGATCGAAAATGTGGTAAAAGAATATCTTACTTGTAATTTTATGTTTGTATCCGCCTTACATCGATCACTAGTGGAAAATGAAAGTTTTAAGACAGTCGAGATAGGTCATAGACACTAGTAATAAGACGGTTTTTATCAGCGGTACGATCAGTCCTATATTTTTAGTCTTCGATGAAACAGTTTTTACCGTTAGCATTTCAGAATATAAAACTGATTTTAACTGTTCTTTTAGACTCGCAGATACGGTATATAAATTTAATAATAGAAAATGTAAAAGTTTACGGGCAGTGTCGATCTGTCTTTTAATTACACTTAATATTACTTTTTATAATCTGAATCGCCTGAATCATATTATGTCATTCTGACTTGGCTGAAGCCTAAAATGAAAAATAAATTCAAAATTGAAATATAATCTGATTTCATATATTTCAAAATCCCATTTAATCCACTGATTGAATTCAGAGTTACAAAAAAAAAAAAAAACTGTAATCCATAGTCAGACCTAAACTAGTACAGACTATTACAAGTTCCAAGCATTCCTGAAATTCATTTCAAAAATCTATTGCAGAATGATAGGGAGGTGCACAATTAGGAATGGAATACCTGCAACAAAAATAAACATGGGCATTAATTAACAGAATAATTTCGAAATAATAAGAACAAACAGTTGATTAGGAACAAACATGCTTCAAAAAAAAAAAGCAAGAACAAACAATTCGAGCTGTGAAATTGCTATTAACTACTCATGTAAGATTGACAGTAAGACTATCAAATAATTATTGAGCCATATCATCATGTAACTCAGCAATTAGTAGAATCAGAATCAAAGTTAAACATAAACCTATTTGTTAAAGGTTTGCAAAGTAGTCAACTCATGTGAACTGATAAATAACTCAAGCTCTTAAAACACAGAGCCTTAATTCAGGTATAATGAGGTAAAATGAAGATTTTCCAGTAATCAAACAGGTAATGGCTCCACCCTGTGAGGATTAGGCATTGAGTGTGATCAGATAACACTCAATAACTCATATCTTTCAGAAATCAAAATCAGGATTAATGAATATTTTGCATCATGTCTTTGTAATGAAAACTTTAGTATTCGCATTTAGAAACAAGACTTGTAAAATATATAATATGTAAACATCAAGGAATGGCACTGAAACAAGACTTGGTGATATGTTTACTTAGTAAAGAAGATAAAAGGAAGGATGCGGGTTTCTTTCACAAACATATAGAACTCATGGTTAACTGAACTTGCTACCATCATTTCGAATTCATTATAAGTTGAGAGATACAAAGATAACCTGGATAAATAAAATAGAATATATGAAGCTTGACCAAATCACCAAATGAAACACGCTGTAGATAAATGCAAAAAATCTGGGGTGCACGTAGATGATCAAATTGATGGATATGCTCTGATGTCGAACTAATTTGAAACTAAGTTACTTTTCATCTCACTCCTAATCATGCACTTTAACTTTCTATCAGGGATTGTCTCTAAAGTATAAATGCATCCATGTGTGCATATATAATTTGTGGTATAAAAGTTGGTATTTATCGGATCTTGGTATCTAATGCATGTATGTAAATGAATGCATGCTAAGTAAGCATATGTGTTGTGTGCATAGTGGGAAGCCACTTAATTAGTGATCCAAATCTTTTGAGGATTCAGATTTCACTGTCAATTGGGATTTTCAGGTTCGACTTGATTTGCAAGAAAAAAAAAAGATTTTCCAAGCAAAGTTTGTCTAACTGAAAAGTTTGATACTTAGTGATGCAATCCAGACTCAATATTAAACCATGAATCAACAACGTACAATATGTAAAAACTTCAACCACTAAAATCAGAGCACTAAAAGCGAAGAACAACATAATCTAATAACATTAAATCAACTTAACAACTAGTAGGTCTACTAGTACCACCAGCGGTATCAAAAACATATCAATTTTGTAAAAGTTTAAAATCATTGCATACTTGTAATCCACCTATCCACATCATCACTCCATGAATCCACTTTCAGTTTACACGCCAAACCCCTTCAGTCCATCTCCATTTGACTGCAAAGAAAGATGATTACATATTAACTTTTCTACTATTTCAAATATTTCACATGCTCAATCAAATATTTTAAGAGTCAACAAATTGATATTTGATATCACTGTAAATTATCACAAATCTATCAAAAATCTTAGAGGCATAAGGGTTCTTTGAATAGATGGACAAATTGGAAAAAGCTTAGAAGTATCTAGAGAGTCAACTAATGGAGGTAAGTCTGAGAGAATCAATCATGTTATAATCATTGTATTATGAGAGAAGCAGAACAAGATATAGCCTCACTAATACAGCCTAGGATTTTATAAAACTTTAGAGTAGATGGATTACCATGTGGAAACATGATATAAAACAAGAACAATGGTAATAAATGAGAAGGTACCAGCTTTATGTTCAATAGCATCCTCTGCAGTGGCATCCAACATCTCAATCAGTGATGGATGAACAAAACTGTATTTAGGGCTATACCTTCGGGATATGTGGGCTACATTGAGGTAAATAAACGCAACCTTAAAGACAATTCCACGAACACATAAGATTATCAAATGAAGATTTTATAGAGCTTTAGAAATAGACAGTTTAACATGTCGTAAATAAGACAAAACAAGAACAGAGAAAAATGAGAAGGTACCAGCTTTTCTTTTTCAATCATCCTCTGCAGCGGTATCCAACATCTCAGTTATTGATTGATGAACAAAAATTGTATCCAGGGCTATACTTTGAGATATCTGGACAATGTTGAGGTAAAATCTTAAACGATTTCAAGAATACAGAAGCTTATTGAATGCAAATTTTATTTTGTTGCTGCAAAAATGAATTTTTAGCAGAATAGATACCTGCAAGTACTGTTTAGGCTGACAAATTAAAGTTGTTCATCCAAAACCCCTTTTCACCACCATCCAAACTGAAACAACATAAACTCATCATCATCATCAGAAAACCCTAAATCCCAAATTTAAGAAGCAAAACATAAATTAAATAAAAATATAAAGTCTCTTTAGCAAACTAACCTCACGAACAACATAAATCTTTCTAAGAACCCTAGATTTATTTGTAGTACTGATTCAGTTGAGAGGAATCTCAGTTTCATTTGTGATGGATCTTTGCTTCAAAGAAGAAGAGGAAGAAAAACCTAATTTTCTAGAAACCTTGAACCTAAAACCAAAGTTCTGATTCACAAGCGACTTATTGTTATGATTGACGAAAAATTGATAGCTGTGAAAGTTTGGTAGAGGTTGTGAGAGAGAATAATCGAATGAATAGGCCAACTGAGTGATAGGAATATTTTAATTATAAGCCATAAGTGTACGGTTATCGATGAGATATTATATAAAATAGGGTTATGTATATAATTAAAATATTATTATCTTTTAATTTTTAATAAATATTATGTTAAAAGAAAAAAAAATGAATTGATAAAACAATAAAAATTACTAAAAAATAAATAAACTATTCAGAGAAAATTAGGGATTTGGATTCCACCAATTAAATCATGTAAAATTCTCAGGAAATATTTAACAAAAATATTCATGCTATAACTCAACACTATCAGACTAAACTGATACATCTCAGAAAATATAACGGGTAAAACAAATACTAACAACTTTTATTGCAAACCAAAATAATTTAATTTCCTTCATTTATAAAACGTCAATAGCCGAGAACTATTCAAAACTAATAAGACAAAAGCTTAATAAGAAGAGAAATTAATAAAACAATTAAACCTTAAAAGGATTATTATAAAAAATACTTGATCCTCTTACATAATATAATTGGCTACATCTTCAACCCCAGTAGAAAGATTACTCAATTACAGCAAAGAAAAAGAAAAAGAAATAAAAATAAAACTCCTAAACTAAACTACTACTCTCCTGAACTAGAAAATGAATCCCCCTCTTCATGTATATTTGACCTATGTTTATACTCAAATCTTCAAAATCTTCAACACTCTTCTCATTTAATTAGTATAATATTTAATTATAATACGTACTAAATAAATGGAATAACAATTATGGGAAATATGAAAAATACGTAGATTTCCAACTAATGATTTTATATCTTTCTTGTTATGAGATTTTCTCCTCTGTTTTCCATAGGTGGAAGATATTATGTTGATCCTCCAAATCTTTTACAGACAAGGCAAGTTAAATTTCAAATTTTGGTTGCATATATTCCTACAAAAATAAACAATATAATCTCCCATATATTATTTCCATTCATGATGTTTTCCTTCCATTTCTTTCATTTTTCTTCCATATCACAAGCTACAAGTCACAAACTTAGTTGGCTCATATTTACACCCATGAATAATTTTTTCTTCAGTCATAATGGGCTCAACCTGTCCATGTATTGAGATAGCAAGGTAATATCTGAGACTGGCTTCTGTTTTTGTCCAATTTATGTGCAAAGTTCCACATTATGGTGCAATCGAGCTTTATTTGTCAAATACTGTAAAACTAAAGAAAATTATCAAATATGTACAAAATAGAGAACTAATATTTGTAAATTAAGATGTAATTTATGAAGTGTTTACACACTCAAAACTGAGTGAGACTGTGAGAAAGATAAATAGGGTTTACTTTTTCTTTTAGTGGAGAGAAGGATAGATTGAATCGTAACCATTGATCTAAAAGAAGATTACATTTATCCACGGAATCTGCTGAACCTTACCGTCTTAACTAAAAGTTAATTGGAGGGGATAACTTGTAATATTTCAGGGCTAAGTATAAGTCAGTTTTTATCGGCCCAGTTATTAAAACCAACGGTCAAAGTTTGTTTGAATGGTATTATCAGTCATTTTACAAAAGGCCTATCGGTTTTAAAAATCCCATTTCCACTAGTGCATACACAAATAGTTTAAAACATAATTTCTTAATTACTTTAGTCTGCCAATGTCAAAAATACATAGACAACAACCATAAGGTCCATAAGTTTTCAGAGTTCGACCATAAAGCCAAATACAAACTTTAAATTTTCGCGATGGGGTATGTGAGCGAGAATTCCAGAAATTTCGACCTCTTTGGTGGCCGAGAAAATTACGTGAGTTAGATATTTTTGACGGGTTTTATGTTATTTTCGAGTTTCAACGAGTTTCGGAAACTTAATATGACCGGGATTCGAGCACTGATAGTTGTACACTGAGTTTCCTTATAAGAGAAAATTCTAATTTGAGAATACTTGAAGCCCAAGAAATGAGAGCTATATGAGGAGACATACAAGGCTCAAGCAGAGGATTTATCTCATATCTCATATTTTATTTTTATTTTACATTTGATATTCTAGGGTTTGTCCCTTTAGTGGGAAACCTGGAATTCGTGTAACCATGAGTAGCTAATTCTTGTTGATTACGAATAAATTCAATGTTCTTGACATAAAGCTTAATTAGTTTTTACAAGTTTATTTGGAATTATCTTGTCATTTGTCTTCATTGTATTTAAGGTTTATGATTGATTTCTAGATTGTTGGGAGTGCACGTTAAATTAATCTTTTGAACATCTAATGTTAATAGATAGTTGAGAGATCTTTAGTTATCGAGCATCTCATATACAAGTAGATAACGTGAGACCAAGAGGCAGTTGAATCTGCACTGAATATGAGTCATACTCGGTACGTAATATATGTAGAAAAAGGGTATATATAACGGGAAAGTCATTATCGGGAAACATAAGAGGAATTTTATGTTGGTTGGTGATGGAATGGATTTGACCATCATAATAGGGAAACTGAACTTTGTTGAAGGATCGCATGCTTTCGTATGCGACACAATTCGTAAGTAAAGTTTGTGATTATTGAGATGAATCAACATTATAGTTCTTCTCTTATTTGTTTTATTGTTAATCCAATTGTAGCAAGTGCTGGATTCATGGCTCAAGATGTGGGGTTTGTGAAAACAACTGGTCCAGATAAGGCAGTGGCAATAATGAGGAGGCTTTAACTTTGTTGTCGAAGGCACCACTGATTTCATCTTTGGTTATCCAGAGCAGCAAAATTATACCTAAACCCCATGACATGCCAGTATAATATAATAAATTTACAAAGCCGACACTTCAGAAAACGAATAATGGTATTTCAATCCAGAATTTTACAATAGTACCTAGTTAAAATTTAGCAACAGAAATCAGTTCGGTAAATACATATCTAGGTTGTCCTTGGGGAAATTTTTGAAGAACTATTTTCAAGCAATCATTTATTAGAGGTTTTATTAAGCTAAAAGGATGGCGTGAATGAAATGATGATTTGGGATTATGAAACTTGTATTATGATGAGTTTGTGAACTGCAGACTGGGCGCAACACGTTTGGCCGAGTCGATTGGCCAGGTTATCACGTTATCTCTAATCCTCTTGACACGATGAATTTTGATAAGTACACAATTTGCATATTCTTAGTGTCAAATACATGTTTATATTTGATATAATTCTTTGATATTACTTGTTATTATGTTTTTTTTATATCTTATGTGTCATATTAGGTGAATCATCCAAAAATGAGCTACAAAGTGCTAGAATAAGAAATGAAGTGAAGTATATTAACAGAGAATGGGAAAAGATCAAAAGGAACTCATTCAAATAAAAAATTTCCTCCCATCTATTAGATTATAAAAATATGAAACCAACTCGAATAGAATGAGGTCATTTCAAGTTCGTAAGAAGAAATTATGAGCAAAATAGCTGAAAAGAAGCGAAACACACAACAAAATAATTGGAAGATACAGGGGAACTCGAGACTACCGATTATAGATGCTTTTAATATCAGGAAAAATCAATTTTAGAGATCCAACAATCGATAGATATGATAGGGTATCGAGTCTACCAATTGTGGGCATTTTTGGCATCAGAAAATTTGTTTTTGGATCCGTATAATCGACGGAAAGATGGGGAACGACCTTACCGATTGTGGTAAGCCAAGATAGACTTCTTAGACACGTTTTTGACTTCTGAATCAAGGAAACTTGGTCCAAATAGGTTTCTAAACCCTAGAAAGAGATAATACTTGAGGGTCAAGCATTGAAGGCTATAAAAGAAGACATTTAAGGCTCAAACAAAACGACCTCCTACCTCTCATATTACACCTAAAACCTAGGGTTTACCCCTTTAGGGGGAAACCATTCTTCTTTTTCTTCTTCTTCTTCTTGGTAATATGAGTACCTAATTCTTTTATTAGTGAAGGATAAATTCAGTGCTCTACGCGTGAATACTTATTAGTTAAACAAGTTTATTTGGAGTTTTAATTATTGTCGCTTGTCTTCATCATATATATATAAGGTTTATTATTAATTTCTATATTGTTTGCTTGTGAAACTAAATTAAATATTGATGATTCTAATGCTAGTAGAGAGTTGAGCGATCCGTAATTATCTAGTATCTCCTACACAAGTAGAAAACGTGAGACCCTGCAGAGGTATTCTGTGGAGCAGTCACGTGTGAAGACAACACTAGTAAGTGAACCGAGCATACTGAATTGAACTATTGGTATCAACTTAAATTCACAAATCTAAAGCGTTCGGCTGAGTTACACCTTTCGAGTGTACTTCTTGACGGCTAATATGAATAGAATCTGGTGACTAAACGTACATGTAATCCGGTGATACAAGAACTTTTGGGGATATCTAAGCGTACCTGTTATCATACGATTTGTGATGAATGATTCTAGCAAAAGCTAAACGAGTATACAAGTGAGTTAATGTTTGGTAACAACGAAGGACTCCTTCATCATCATTTCTTTCTTTTATCTTATTATTGTTCTTTTTAGTTAATTAATTCACCAGCCCCTTAGTATTTGCTTTTGTTTTACTTTTACCAATCCAAATGAAATCTCAATTACACATATCCTCGTGAGAACGATCCTTACGACAACTGTATTACTAGTTAATTAGTGAGAAATATCTTAAATAATTTATTGCACTTATGACACACATTAAATTTTGGCACAGCTGTTGGGGAGGAGTTGCTAATTGATTTGTTATTTGTTTTAGTAGTTTGAAAATGTTCATGTTTTTTTTAGTATTTTTCAGATTTTTAGGTTCTTGTGGTGTTAACAACCAATCGAAGGTGTTGATCACTCGTCAAAAGCGGGAGGTAAATTCTGAAAACAAGTTGTAAGTATCACTTTTGTTTTTATTTTTATATTTTTGTTTAGATTTTTGCTTTCTTGTTAGTTGTCATGTTTCTCTTCGGAAATAACATGTACAGTACACAGGATCAATCATATAATAGTAACAATCAATATGGTTTTCAGTCTCAACCTTACAATAACTACCAACCATATCATGGGTCAAAACCAATTTTTCGGTTACGATCAATATCCTACATAACCCTATCACTAGTGGAAAAATGGAATTTTTAAGACAATCATGACAGGTCATAGACACGAGTAACCTATCAGAATATGTCCTAGATTTTTGGTCTTATTCTATGAAAGACAGTTTTTAATAAAAGTTGACTTTTCAAAAGATACGACTAATTTTAACGTTCCTTCATTTAGATTGATAGACGTTGTCGTATAGTTACATTTAGTATTTATTTTATTTTTAAAAAATCTGAATTGTTTGAATCAAACTATGTCATTCTGACTGGGCTGAATCAAGTAACTGACTCGGCCTAAAATGAAAATTAAAATTAAAACTAAAATCAAATTCAAAATTGAAATAGATTCTGACTTCATATATTTCAAAATCCCATTTAATTAATCCATTAATTGAATTCAGTTAATAATTATATTAAAAAAACAAATTTTAAGACAAATTCTGACCTTAACTAGTACAAACTAATTTCTAATTAACAAACTAATTTCGAAAAAAGTGTTACAGAACAATATACTGAGGCGCACAACTAGGGATAGTATACCTGCAACAAAAATAAGCATGTGCAATAATTAACAAACTTATTTCGAAATAATGAGAACAAACAACTGGCAACAACAATAACAAGAAGAGCACGTAAGCGGATTTTTTTCATTCCACTAAGTGTCCATATGCACATAACAATAAATTTCTTAGTATCAATACAAATTTATGTATAAGTTGGTATATTGAAAATCCCATCACAAAGTGACATTATATCGGGATATAATGGAAGTTTTAACACTTAATATAATAACCGTCAAAAAATTAGGATTTAAACTGTAACTTTTAGACTTAAGAACCTATTGCATCTAAAAAAACTAGAATTGGTTTGGACATTTACTAATTCAAAAAGGTTACACAGTTGTTAGCTGACATCTGGCAGCCACCTCATTTGGATGCGTAAGTGTAATGATCCAAGAAGACGTCCCAATACCTTTTTCTTTTTCTAAGAAGCCTGATATAGGGGCTTCATATTCAATTGAGGGGCTCCCAGTTGAGCCGAGGTGATCCAATTTTACGATAAGGGATGTCCTAGGGGTTTTTGTTAAATGTCGATTTTATCCTTATACCAATTAAAACTTAAACTCTTTTAACATTATTCATAACTTTTAAAAACTAAAACCAAAGAAAACCTCTCAAAACCCAACCGTAATCGCTCTCAATTCATCGTCGATTAAACTCAACTCAACAATTCAAGATGAAGAAGCATATTAAAGGCGTTCAAGGTAGTAGTGATGGCAATCAACCCTGCTCCTTTCAACCTAATCAAGAGATTCAACAAGAAATCGACAGTGAAAAGCAAAATCAAGCACCGAAAAGTCCAACAATGGTGTATCTAAGGTATTGTAGAAAACCCATGTATTCTTAGAACTTGTAATTGATTTATTCGCATGTTTGATTGTGTTTTTGGAAAAAAAATGTTGGACACAGTTGATATTACGGTTGGGTCCGTGTGAAAACCCAACCATAATATTTCATGTTCTTGAGTATTACGGTTGTGTTATTTTCAATACCCAACCGTAAATCAAAGGGAAGAAGATGAATAGTTCAGGATATTACGGTTGGGTTTCAATAGATAACCCAACCGTAAATAATTTGCGCCATTTTTTAAAAATAACTTACGGTTGGGTTTTGAGAAAATCCCAACCGTAACAAAAGCGTCCATAAAAATTTGGTTAGAGTATTACGGTTGGGTTTTAAGAAAAACCCAACCGTAAAATAATGTGCACATCAGGCTACATGTGAATTACGGTTGGGTTTTTTCTTAAAACCTAACCGTAACATATGGACAACATTTTGTACTAAAAGTTTACGGTTAGCTTTTGAGAAAAAACCCAACCGTAACAAAAGCGCACATTAAATTTTTTGTTTTTGTATTACGGTTGGGTTTTAAGAAAAACTCAACCGTAAAAATGATGTGCACATCAGCTACATGTGAGTTACGGTTGGGTTTGTGTTAAAACCTAACCGTAAAATATGGGAGAAAATTTACGGTTGGGTTTTTCTCAAAAGCCAACCGTAAATATTCCTGTGTAGTGAATTTTTTTTTGTTGAAGTTGAATTGCTTGGAAATTATCTAACTTGTATTGGTTGTGTGTTGTAGGAAGAATAAGAGGGGTAATAATTTAACACCTATTTCTCACACTCCAACCCCTCGCCACGGAAAGCATTTAGGGATTGAGAAGATAGGCGTGAGTAAGACCCATAATCCCTCTTTTGAGGTAGGTGCTGGTAGTGTTCCTCAAATTCCAGAAGAGGAATATAATGTGTTTCAAGTCTTGGGTGATCTACCAACACCCAGAGGTTCTCTTGTGATTAGAGAACCACCACAAAAGCAACAACACGAGGAAGAAGAGCGGGACAGAGAATAACATGTCCCTCAAGGCAAAGGTAAAGAAATTCGAAAAGAAAAGGCAAAGAAAAGGGTTGCCAAAGAAATTCCGAAAGAAAAGGCCGAACCTCAACTGTGGCCTAAGAGGAGGAATGGAGGACTATGGGGTGAGGCCCCAGACAAATCTGCAATATTATTTGGTTATCCCCATTCATGGGCTGCCAAAGTTGCAGCGACCAAGGTATTATTCTAATCACTTCTCTTATTCTGTTAAATTTTGGTTTGTTAACTTTTGTAAGTAAAACAAATTTTTTTTTATTCTTTGTAGGATCATACACAGGCGATCAAGAAATTAGTTCGTCAAAGGGCTCAAAATTGTCCCTTAGCTGATGAATGTACGGACGTATAAAATCTTGTAAATGGTACCGGGTTAGCTCCCGGAATTACCAATTCAATGTGGGAGTATGACAGTGTCGTCTGCGCAGCCTTCAGGGAACGTTATTGGCCAAAAACCGATACGTTTCATCTCACATTCGGCGAGATGACTATAACGCCGGATGATGTCCAATCAATTCTTGGGCTGGAGGTGGAAGGTAAATCAGTGTTTGAGGGTTTTGACAACAACATGTCATGGAGTGATATTTATGCACTTGTCAAAGATACACTTGGATGGGAGAAGACCGAAGCTGAATCTGAATTTAAATTGGTCAGTGGAGATAAACCGGGGATGCCAACGAAGAAAGGTCAAGCTATGAGCAAGAAAATATTGCTGCAGTCACTAAGGGAGAAGTTTGGAGGGACCGCAAAGTTGGAAATGGCTGGGGTCGTCATAGATGACACCAGAGCCATTCGAACAGCCAGAAAGAGCTTATATGCTATATATGCTCGGCACCATCTTCTTTGGTGACAACTCGCGCAACAGGGTCAACCTCCAGTATCTATAATGGTTTCAGGGTGATCTCGGGATGACCCATCAGTACTCGTGGGGAACTGCCACCCTGGACTACCTACTTGCTAACCTTCGAAAAGCTTCAAGGGTCAGGGGAACTAAGATTGCCGGTAATACCGGTCTGCTTCAGGTAATTTATTGTTTGAATTTCAATGTTTAACTTTAATTTATTTTTTTCTCATTTTCTTATATTAATATTTATTATCTTTATAGGCATGGGTATATGATCACTTTCCCAGACTAGCTCCTCAAACGAGCATTGATGTTACTGGACCTACTGGAAAGAAATTCGTCTTCACCGGGACGCAGGCAAAATATAAAGAAGTGTTCATAGCAAAGATGAGAACAGAAATTGATGCTTTCGCGGTTGAAGATGTTATTTTCGATCCTTATGTGAAGATTAGCATAGAGGGTGATGGACATCTTGAAGATTTACGTGTATTGTCGGACGTGGCAGGCTACAACGGCCCTTTGTACTATCCGTTTGGGTACGTGATGTCCAACCCCCGCCGAACTCTCCGCCAATATGGATACGTCCAAACAACGGTGACACGCGAAATGTTTAAATTGTGTGTGAATGGGTCGATGATCGAAGGGCCAAACATCGTGCTAAACTATGAGCCAACGCCTTCAGTCACGGTTTGGAATAACCGCCATGATCCGAAATACCAAGTCCAAAGGAATGAGTTAACTCCCTCTCCGGGCACAAAAGAGGCTGCAGGAGATTACTTGGATTGGTATCGCCATTTTGGTCATCCAACTATCATCAACAATGATCCTGAGACTCTGGCAATCAACATAGAAGATGGTTTCTGGAAGAAGGCATATTTCAATTTGGTACATACACTATTTTTGTTATTAATGTTTTTAAGATTTATTACTAAACACTCATCCTACTTTTATTTTCGTATGTGAATAGAAAAAGAAAGCCGTTGCATTGGCGGACTCTATTAATCCATGCCTAAGCACAATTGATGTGAGGACGCCTGACCAACTCCAAGCTTTGATTAGGGAGCTTCATCATGAAGTTGAGGATGTGCAGCGGACTTTAAAGAGGAGTAGACCCGGTACAAGAGGCGCGACTACAAATGCGAGTACTACTAGAAGAGAGCCCCAAGCATCGGATGAAGAGACACATGATGAAGCCGGGGATGCGCAACGTGGTGCTCGT
This sequence comes from Papaver californicum, assembly GCA_023531435.1. Classification (NCBI taxonomy): domain Eukaryota; kingdom Viridiplantae; phylum Streptophyta; class Magnoliopsida; order Ranunculales; family Papaveraceae; genus Papaver; species Papaver californicum. Next base: position 8,899,415 of record JAJJMC010022854.1, read on the forward strand.
ACTCGAGGCGGTCGTGCTGGAGCTCGTACTCGTGGCGGTGCTGCTCATCGTAATGTTATGAGCAAAAAAAGAGTTCGTCAAAGTCATCGACCTACCCCTCCTCCTTCTCCCTAACTCTATGTCTATGGTTTTCTTTTGTATGTGTGAATTACTTGTACCTTTAATGTGAACTTCGATTTGAAGTTTGAATTTAACTTGCACGTGAAATGAAAAATTAAACTTAAAATTTATTTTCCAGTTATTTGAAGTTGGAAACCATGCATTGGGAAACCCCGGTAAAAATACCCAGTCACATTAGTGTTACAGTTGGGTTTCCAGGCAAAACCCAACCGTAAAACTGGCAAAATGAAAAATGTGACAGGTTTACGGTTGGGTTTTTTTCCAAAACCCAACCGTAAATCTGTCACATTTTTATACTACAGTTTTACGGTTGGGTTATCATCCAAAACCCAACCGTAAATTTATGACCTCAACACAAAATTTCCAAAGGATATTACAGTTGGGTTTTCAGCCAAAACCCAACCGTAAATTCTACTGGATAACTTTAAATTTGATTCTCTAATTTG
>JAJJMC010022854.1:8899990-8934769 GCA_023531435.1 Papaver californicum
GTTTGTTTTTCGTTTTTTCTTTGTTTGAATGACCCAATTTACCTTCAGTCTAGTTAAAATGATTGAATAAGTTCAAATTTTTGATTTTGAAACCCAAATTTGACCTTAAAACTCAAAGCTACAAAGGTTGGTTACGGTTGGGTTTTAGCTGAAAACCCAACCGTAAATTTATGACCTCAACACATAATTTGCCAAGGATATTACGGTTGGGTTTTCAGCCAAAACCCAACCGTAAATTCCATTTGAGGAAAGTTTTGGGTCGTTTTTGATTTTTTTTTGGGTTTTCAAATAGAGCCGTTCAAACCTTGTACGACCCATTTTTCAAAATATAGCCGTTACACTTCTGGTTTATAAGTGAAATAGTTGAGTACATATCCAACCCATCCATTTTTTTTTAAAATTAAACCTTTATGTTACAACAATCATCTCCAACAAAACTAGTACTCTAACATAGTGGAACATGGGTCAACCTGGGATTAAAAATCCAGATTTTTCTTTGGATGAAGATTTATGTATTTGCCGCAACTATGTATTATGTTTTCCAAAAAGAGGAGAAGAAAGAAGGCAAAGTGGTATAACGAGTCCGAGTTATTCGCAAACAATCCATGAAAACTTTTGTTCTGAAACCGGCAACCCTTATAACCGTGATCACGTCAAGTTGATTTGTCGATATAACACTATACATCGATACGTAGAAGAATTTATGGCATTAGTTCGTATTATTGGTCAACTACGACTTAGGGGTGAAACCGAAGATGAGGTGACAGAGATCTGTTGAGGAATGGAGGAGATGGAAAATATGGCCCTTTTTATACCTACCTCATTATCACATCCTAAAGGACTTTTTGCTCACTCGCAAACCTATTTATTAGTTCTTTTGTAATGCCATTTGGGTTTGTTAGTGGTAATTTCAATTGTATCACAGGTTACTTTAATGATTTCATGGGTTGTAATGTGGTCAAAAATTTGATGTTTACATAAATTTTGTGTTTTGAACCCAATTTTGAGTGAATTGAAATTCCAAAAAAAGGTTAACAAAAATATTTACGGTTGGGTTTTGAATGCAAACCCAACCTTAAACCTTATAGATTAAAGTTCACCCAGGTTTACGGTATGGTTTGGACTCAAAACCCAACCGTAAACATGACAGTTTTACAGTTGGTTTTTGAGTCATAACCCAACCGTAAAACTAGGGGGGGGGGGAATCTGGAAGGTTTACGGTTGGGTTTGCACTCAAAACCCAACCGTAAATAGTTTTGTTAATTGTGTAGTGACTGGTTTACGGTTGGGTTTTCACTGAAAACCCAACCGTAAACCTGGGTGAATTTTGTAGTGACACATGTGATATTCCAAATTTTTCATTTCCAAAAACTATATTAATATTATGATTCCTCCAACATACATATGATATTGTTACTACCAATATTAAATGCCTTCCAGGTTTACTATATTATCATTCCGACTCCGAGTCAGAAACAAATGATATGAATTGAAAGGTCGGGGAGGGTTTTAATGCCTTCCAGAGTTCTAAATTGTGCTTGAACCGGTGACACCAAGACTTGGCGATATCACCGTCGTATACATCCTGTAAAGGGGGTAATGGACTTCCTTCTTTCAACTTGAGACCGACATAATGGTAGTTCTGCACCAGCCCAATCACACATCTTCTATTAGCCAATTGTTCGACAAATGTTGATCTTGTTGGTACAAATGTAAAACAATATCCATTTGAGATATAATGTATGACGCAATTGAAAGCGTTGGCGAGGATTGCCCATATATTGGCATGCTCATCCAATACTCGCTAGTGCAATACTTGTTGCCTATTAAACGCCTTTCGAGAGCGATGAACTCCTCGTTTAACAACGACCCTTCATCTCTATATGCAAACATCATTGGCTTGTATAAATCCGGGTAAGAGCGTAGTTCAACCGCTGACTTATGCCTTACATAAGTGACTTCGTCCATACCCAACCCTGCTGCTCCGCTAAATGGTCCAACTTGTTCGATGAATACATGGTATCCACAATTACCATCACCGGCAACATCGTCGGTGGCCTTTATGTATGGACGAAAAAAAGCCGGAAACGATGACATATAATTTTCATAAATAATGTGCTCGGTTCGGACGATTTTGCCATTCTCAATTCTTGAAAAGTTAGATGGAAATTGCATCAATCCTCTTGCAATCCGGATCGTATATGGCTCTTCAACCACTAATGTATTGCCTTTAAGTTTTTCTTTTCTTCTTGCTAATTCTTTCATATTAACTCTTTTTTTTCTTCTTGCTAATTCCTTCATACTTACTCTTCTTGAGTTTGGGTGTGAAGGAACTTTTCCCTTGGCACCAAGTTCAATTGTTGAACTTTCTTGAGTGGGAACCGCGGGACCTTTTCCTTTAATATCTACTACACTTGGTCCCCCTTGTTCCGTTTGACTTATTTTTCGTTGAGCATCATCCTCCTTCTCATCCTCTGCTTCATATTCCTTTTGCAAATGCTCAAATGCATAAGGGTTTATTTTCTTTGATTCTTCATGCAATTCCCTAGTTTTTTTGCATCCCACGGCCCTCGATTCTTTGGTAGAATGCCTACCTTTTCTCTTCCCTCTAATTGGTTCCTTGACAGCGTACCTTGTATGCGGAAACACGAAGTAACTCAACTTCGTCAACCAAATTTACCTTTGCGCCTTATTTAATGTATCGTATTTCTTGGCTAAAGCCTTTCCAACGTGGGTGTCGGAAAACGATGCACCAAAATCTTGCTCGACGATGGGTTCATCGAAAGACAATTGTTGCCAAAACGGATCAATATCTTGAATTGGGATCACACCGTCTTCTTCGTACTTGGGCATCATATGCCGGCAGGGAAGTCCCAAACTTGACATGTTAGGACAAACACACTCTTCTTCACCGTGTAAGTTTCCCAATCTATAGTGCTTTACTTCGTACATTATCTTCTCAATAGCACAATGCGACACCTTATAAAAAATACTTTGGAGCAATGGTTCGTCTTTATAGCTGACGTGTTTTCTAGAAAGGCTTTTTTCAAAAGATTCCTTAACTCTGTCAAGGTCACGGAGAAAATAATCGTGCATCGCTTCGAAGTTCGTAACAAACCCACCATCAGAATTATAAAGCTTCTTCTTCATTTTATTGTGAGATGACTCCACGGTACTTGTAGCTTGGTTGTCAAAGTGCCTATATTGGTTTGTGAAGGCCGCAACAAACTTCTCTTTGTGGGGATTCAACCAATGGTCCATCAAATAGTTCACAACTCTTGGATAATTACTCCAATGCAAGCATAACATACGAACATTTTCTTCATAATCTTCCTTGGTGATAGACCATGTCAAAGCGTCCCATTCAGTTTGGAAACTAGCCCATTTTAGTTCCGCCAACTTGTCGTCCTCCTCGAATTTTTCTTTGGCCGTTTCTTGTTCAGCATCCAGCAATTTTTTAATTCTCTCCATCTAGCTTTTCTTTGTTGGCCGAATAATCGTTTTGCACTTGGTTTGAATATTGTTCCACAAGTGGAACGTGCAAAGAAGATGATGAGCATCTGGGAATACCCTTGCAATGGAATTCATCAAGCCTTGTTCTTTGTCGGTGATAATTACCTTAGGGGTATATCCTTCAACGTAGAATAATTTAATTTGTTCCAATGCCCACACATAGCTTTCTTCGAGCTCGTTTCTCAAGAAGCAAAAGGCAACACTAAACGGGGACTTGGTAGAAGTTTGCCCTACAACATTCAAAACCGGGAGCTCATACTTGTTAGTTTTGTACGTGTAATCCATCATAAGCACTTGATGGGAGCACCGTGCTAACTTTATAAACTCGGGATGAGCCAATATAATATGCTTAATTTCTTTATTCTCATCTTCTTCGTGAAACATGGTGTAGTTTTTCGTCTCTCCCAAGTACAAAAGTTGTTGGATCGGGTCCCTTTCTTCCCATTTCTCACGCTTCAACTTGGCTTTGGCGTTGTAGATTGTCTCCAACGTAGACACATTATTTGAGTTTATTTTCTTCAAGTGCCCGAGTATATCACTGGGTTTCAAACGTTTATCCGTCATATCGTCTACGATGACCTTTTCTTCCTTGGTAAGTCGGGCCATAGAAGGATGCGTTAACAAAGTCTCTGGTGGTAGGTGGTTGTGACGACCGCATACAACTGTAGACAAGAACCACTTATTCTCGTTGTTCTTACGAAATTGAAGCTTGAAAGGACATCTCGTCTTCTTAGTGTAAGTTTTTCGCTTGATCTTCTTCTTTGGTACATACTCAGTACCCTTCTTTGCATGTCTTGTGTATTGTCCACTACACTCACAAACCATTTGAAAGCGGTTGTGTTTTTGTTGGTTGTTACAAACAATCACACACATGATGAGTTTCCCATGTTCTGTAGCCCACTTCTTTGGATCATCTTTTTTATCCCATGTCTACATGGTCCAAGAACAGAAAGTTAGGAGAAAAAAAATGGCATTATGACAATTGTCGAAAGGGATTATCAACTTATCTATAACCTACCAGGTCGTTCAAATAGTGATCTGTAGTATCTATAGTTTCATATCATTTGGAGGAGGCTGATCATACATTGGTTGAGGTACAACCGCGAGCTGAACAAAAGAGATCAAGGCCAAGCGTCAGACAAAACACTAAAACCAATAAGTTTACGGTTGGGTTAGAAGCGTCAGACCCAACCGTAAAAGCGTCAGACCCAAGCGTAGAATCGACGGACCCAACCGTAATAGAACAAAAAAAGCCAAACCAATGTTACGGTTGGGTTAAAGAGTAAAACCCAACCGTAACAAGTGCAGTAAATACCCATGCACGTAATATGTTACGGTTGGGTTTGTGGTAAACACCAACCGTAAAACTGTGAAACTCTACTTTTTCAGAAAAACAAATGTATAGTTACGGTTGGGTTTCTCAAGAAAACCCAACCGTAAACATGATGGTGTAACAAAAAAAAAACCACTATTATGTACCTCATTTCCTTAAATATCAGCAAAAAATGAAAAAGAGTTTAAGTTAGAATGATACCTGACTATTCTCAGCAGTTGAATCTTCACTTTGACGACTACTTTCTCCATTTGGTTTAGTTTCAGCATCACAACTTACACTTAAAACCTCTCTACCATCCAAATAATCATACATAGTTGGGTCTCCCTCAATGGGTATGTAGAATTTAGTTTGGCAATCATACAAGGATTCACCCTCCACAAATTTGCCACTAGAATCACTCATTTTGGGTTTTACAAAATTTTGGGTTAAAACTCTCTTATCTCTCTTCCACTTTTCCCACCAACATAAAACAAATACAAGACTGATTTAAGCATAAAAAATGAAGAATATAGGAAATGAAGATGATCATTTACGGTTGGGTCCGATGACACAACCTAACCGTAACTACATTTCCACTAAAAAAACTTATGTTTACGGTTGGGTCCTATTATTAAACCCAACCGTAATATAATTTGTAATAAAATAACATATTTGTTACAGTTAGGTTGCATTACAAAACCCAACCGTAAATGATATTCGCACTTAAACTAACATTAAAAATTACGGTTGGTTTCTAAGCCAAAACCTAACCGTGATATAATTTGAACAAAAACCACATATTTGTTACGGTTGGGTTTCATTACAAAACCCAACCGTAAATTATCCCTGAATAGTCACAAAAAAATTACAATTCCAACGGTTTTTTTATTTGAAAATCTAGCCGTTGGGAATTTTTTCCCTATAAAAGTAAACATTTCCTTTTCACTTTCTCATTATTCTCTATCCCTTTCATTCTCATTATAATTCTAGACTTTCCAACTCATTCTCACCGTACCCTTTCAACCATTAAAAATGGTTCGATACACGAATGATGAAGATGTTGCAATTGTTCGAGGGTGGGTTACGATGATAGAGCACGCTTACGAGAGAGCCTTCTATAACAACAATAGAAACGTTGTTATAGCTGAAAATTGGATGGACTGTCAGGAGGACGATTCTTGGTGGGAGCGTGTGTTTGAAATGTTTGTGGCATTACACGGGAATAGATATCGGAGGACGTGCAGTACCATCAAGGGACGTTTTGAGGCGTTGTATGAAGAAATGGAAAACCTAAAACTGGAAATGAAAATGAGAGTTGAAGCATTTCCCGACGAAACCAATGTGGAAAGAGTAAGTGTGTCAATTAATAAATCGTTCGTTAAAAAAATATTTAAAATAATCGAACTTATAATTGATTTATTTTTTTCAGCATGTCATGGCTAGGGCGCAGTATAAAATCAAATATGGGAAAGAGTTCAAGCATACAGATTGCTATCGTATCTTGGAACAAAGTTTCTATCTTGAGTTTCGCCGTTATGATTAAGTGTTTAAGTGTTTAAGTGTAATCATCTAATGATCTACTGTATTTCGTTTCATTTAGTTCTTCCTTTAATGTTAAAAATAAAGTTTTTAACAACTATGGTATTTGATAAGAAAATGAACTAAACCCAAGCATAACTAATTTTGTCTTAAAAACTCCTTTTACGGTTGGCTTCCATGACTCAACCCAACCGTAACTACAATCCATACTAAAAAATTCATATTTACGGTTGGGTTCGATTACTAAACCCAACCGTAAAAAAAATTGTACAAACACCACAACTAGATTACGGTTGGGTTTCAAGGCAAAACCCAACCATAACAATATGGTAAAATATACATTAAAACTAACACTAGAAGTTACGGTTGGATTCGATGACCCAACCCAACCGTAACTACATCTCACTGTAAAAATCATTTTACGGTTGGGTTCGATTACTAAACTCAACCGTAAATAAATTGTAGAAACACCATAACTAGATTACGGTTGGGTTTCACCTCAAAACCCAACCGTAAATTCTACGGGATTCTCAAAATGTCTGAATTTCCGTCTCCTTAAAGTACACAATTCCAACGGATTTTTTTTTCAAAAATCTAGCCGTTGGTACCTTTTTCCCTATAAAAGGAAACCTTTCCTTGTCACTTTCTCATTATTCTCTATCCTTTTCATTCTCATTATAATTCTAGACTTTCTCATTATTCTCACCATACCCTTTCAACCACTAAAAATGGTAAATACATACACGAATGATGAAGATGTTGCAATTGTTCGAGCATGGCATACGATGGTAGAGCATGCTTACGATAGAGCTTTCTATAACAATAATAACAACGTTGTTTCACAAGAAGATTGGCATGAGGGTCAAGATACCGAAGAATGGTGGAAACGTGTATTTCGAATGTTTGCGGCATTAGAGGGGAATGTAAATCATAGGACGTGGAGAGCTATCAAGAGACGGTTTGAGACGTTGTATCGACAAATGAACAACTTAAAACTGGAAATGCAAATGAGATTCGTAGCAAATCCCTACGAGAACGGTGTGGAAAGAGTAAGTTTGTCGATTAATAAATCGTTAATTAAAAAGAGATTTCTAAAATTCAAACTTATAATTGATTTATTTTTTTCAGCATGTGTTGGCTATGGAGCAATATAGAATCAAATATGGGGAGGAGTTCAAGCATACAGATTGCTATCGTATTATGGAAACAAGTCGGGTGTTTGATTATCGCCATTATCTTTAAGTTTTTAAGTGTAATCATCCAATGATCTATTGTATTCGTTTCCTTTGTTTTTTCCTTTAATGTACTACTTTAAATCTATTACAATAGAATGAATAAGTTACAAATGTGTGTTTTAAACCCAATTTGGAGTATATTGAAAACCAAAAAACAGTTAACAGGACCATTTACGGTTGGGTCCGATTACTAAACCCAACCGTAATACAATTTGTACAAACACCACAACTTGTCTACGGTTGGGTTTTAAGGTAAAACCCAACCGTAATTCTGTGTTGAACTTGAAACAAAAATTAACAGAATATGTTACGGTTGGGTTATAAGCCAAAACCCAACCGTAAATTCTACTGGCTACGATTGGGTTTTAAGGCAAAACCCAACCGTAATTCTGTGTTGAAATTGGAACAAAAATTAACAGAATATGTTACGGTTGGGTTATAAGCCAAAACCCAACCGTAAATTCTACTGGATAACACAAATTTGGATTATCTAATTTGTGTGTTTTTCGTTTTTTCTTTGTTTCAAACACCCAATTTACCTTCAATCTAGTAAAAATGATTGAATTATTTCAAAATTTTGATTTTTAAAAACTCAAATTTAACCAAAAAAATCAATTCTCAAAAGGATGAGTTATGGTTGGTTTTTCCTTTAAAATCCAACCGTAACTGTGGGAAAAATGGTGTTCATCATTTTCTTCTACTTACGATTGGGTCTGCTTGAAAACTCAACCGTAAATATGGGAAAAAATGGTGTTCATTATTTTTCTTCTACTTACGGTTGGGTCTGGTTTAAAACCCAACCGTAACTGTGGGAAAAAGATGGTGTTCATCATTGTTCTTTGATTTACGGTTGGGTTTTGTTGAAAACCCAACCGTAAATCTGGGCAAAAATGGTGTTCTTCGGTGTTCTTATGGTTACGGTTGGGTTCGACATGAAACCCAACCGTAAATTTCTCTGAACAACAAAATTTGAATCTTTCAAATCGTGATTTCATCAAATTTGAGCCATAAAGAGATCAAGAGTATAAGTTAGAGGTATCCTCAATGCTACTATGATTTATTGAATCAAAATCTAGGGTTGAAAAAAAACGAAACAAAATTTTCTTAAATTTCATCTAGTTTTTCTTCCCAGCAAACACAAATTCAAAAAAAAAATAAAATTAAATCATTTGATTAAGTTAAAGATTATGTTTAATTAATCATGATTAGCTTAAATTAATCTTAACTAATTAATGTAATTATGATTACTAATCAGGGGTGGTTTTGGTATTGTGAAAATATTATGGATAAGGGATTTTTGAGTTTTACTTCATAATGTCCCTATTTCATCTTATTAGAAGAGTCCCTCAATCAGATTTAAAGCCCCTATATCAGGCTTCTTTTCTAAAGAAGGGGAAAAGTTCACATTACAACTAGGTTCCAATTGATATACACAATTTGACGACAAAGTGCTACAGATAACCGAAGTAAAGTGATAAAAGATCTAGTGATCTGGTGCCATTCCACTTCGACTATTCTATAATCAGGATTGTCTTCCATAATTGTAAATGGATAATAAAATAGGTAAGGAAAAAACTTAAAAACATACATAATTGTAAAACAGCCACTTAATACAACTCCACTATTTCCCTTTTGTTATTCTATTCTAATCAAAGGTGGGATCCAATCATTAAGGTGTCTAAAGCCTACTTTACATTCTAAATAATTTCTTCTGAAAACAGGTTTAAACTCTGATACCTCTAAACTAATGCTTAAGAACGATGCAAGTCTACAAGGAGTGATTATCACCTAACTCTTTAAGCATACTGCCAGGAAACAATAGAAACCCAGGAAACTCAAATGTTGCATTGCTGAAATAAGTACCAACCAGAAAAGTATATATTGAAACAAAAAAATCATATCACATATACATGCCTGACTGCACTGAATGTTAGTTGAATACATTCCTGAATGCACTGAATACATGCAACAATTAAGACATAATATCCGAATCATGTTCAATGACTAAGAATGCTGAGTTAAGGAGAATAGAAACTCCATAGACCCTACTATTGTGTACTTTTTCTTTTTCATGATAGTAACAGAACGCTGTTAACCTCAAGCAAGTGACCAATCTGCAATATTCTCCATACCAAAATGCTACTCACAAAAAAGAAAAAGGAAAAAAGTACCCTATAGTTAACCAACCCATACAAATACACAAGACACAGAACAACTAAAACAGTACCAAATCTAAACATCTCAATCTAATGATACATTTTGAGTAACAATGGCCACATAGGATTTTATTTTCACATTTGTGAACACAAAAACACCAAATTCAAGGTTTAGGGTTTAATTAAGTATCTACATTGTATACAAGTCCAACACTACTGATCTCACAAACTGTTAGTTAGTAGTGAGACTTTTATACAAGTCCAACACTACTGATCTCACAAACTGTTAGTTAGTAGTGAGACTTTTTCCCACCTACTCAATGACACAGTTCTTCCTATTCGACCCGAAACCGATCGATCTAGCCATGAGCAGGTTGAAGAGGGCCCTAACAGGCTTTGAAGGACCGAACCCACGTATGTGACAAAATACGGGGATGACTTGTGGCTAGGGGTGAAAGGCCAATTAAGATCGCTGCCACATTGCGATTTGCAGCACCCTGTCGAGAGTCAGTAAGGATCAAGAATTAAAGTTACACCACCCGAGTAAGAAGACAAAGAATGTCATTTACCGTGTTAACTTCAAATCCAGTTAGATTCTCAACATACATGCCTGCCTGTTTCCAGATACTCCTTCAGATGTAGTAAATAGAGATGGAAGAATATAAAGTAAGAATCAAAGACTTAATATGTTATTCGTACAAATCTCAATTCTTAAGCTTGCAAAAAGAATTCCAACTTATAAGAAAATTAGTACATGAAGGATTTAGAAAGTCTGTTATCTATTCGTTGTAATCTCTACGGAGCACTTGCAATTTTATGTTACCTTTCATCCCTTCGTTTCCTCTTGCTGCAAATAGAAGATGGAAGGACACATCAACCAATTGAATTATAAGTGTACAAGGTGCACAATGAAATTAACTAGAGAAACAGAAATTGCAGCTCTTGTTCTTGCAAACAAAAATTGGAAGATACAATGGTGTCATCCCATGCTCTGGACTGGGATCGACATCCAAGTCAGCAATTCACCAAGCATCATATTTGTCTTCCCGCTCCCAGTTTGTTGAAAGAAATACCAAAACCAGTTAAAAACTCTACATATCAAAACTAGTAAAACGGAAACTATTCATAATATCGTCTTGATCAATAAAAGGTTGTGGCTATCATCTTCACAACTAATGAGTTTGTCAAAAATATGACAGTCACAACATATACGAAAGTTAACCAATTGCACCAAAAATAAGAACCTAGACAGTCAACAGAAGACATTCAGATGAGCATAGTAACAAGGAAATCAAAAAATCTTTAAATCGCTAATAAAACTCAAAACTCCACAAATAAGCTTTTAAAAATTAATCATCAATCTCTTTAACAATCCCAATCAATGAATCATAATTTTAAAATCCAGAAAAACATAAACTTAAAACTTAAAAGAAAAATATGATTAAAGTAAAGAACTACCGTTGTTACCTCAACTATAGAAAGCTTTCCCTCGTGTAGAACATTAAACAGGGCAAGCCCATTATAGGGGTAACTATGACCGTCTTGCTAACCAATAAATGACCATCGAGCTGTAATGCCTGTAGTGGTAAATTCATCATGAGTAGAGTTCAAATAATATAACCGTCAGAGTAATTATGGAGCACAAGTTGGGAAGTCTATCTTTTTCGGTTTCTTGTAACATTAGGCTAACAAATTTATGCTGCCAGACTGAAATATACTTATATCCTTGGGCCAATTTCTATGCACCTAGCAAATGATCATATTTGATCATTTTCACCTACTATAGACCTAGCAAATGCTTAAAATGACCTCTCAAATGCTCTAATTTGAGGATTATACTAGGCGTCATAAAGTTTGTCGAACGACCAAGAGTTTGTCGCTCGACCAAGTGTTTGTCTGGCGACAAACAGTTTGTCTCTGGCTCATTCTTTTATATTCATCTCTCCTACTTTTAGTTATTTTAACATACTTTTATTATACAAGAGTCCCACTAAATTAATATTACATAACAAAAATTTATTAGGATGAAGATATTTGTAGATGATTTTTTAATAAACATAAAGAAAAATAAAAAAAATTAATATAATATATACTTTTCTAGGTTTAAAATATATATATTTATATTTAAAATTTCGGATACGAAAATTTCGGATGTGAATACCTTCGTATCCGAATTCGTATCCGGTTAGTTATATTTTTGGATAAAAAATTCGTACATTCAAATCCGAAAATAATTTTCGAATAATATTTGATACTTAGGATGCAAATTCGAACGAATTTTGGAGTTTCAGACATCTATTGATGTCCTTAGTTTCTTCCCATAGAAACAACAGCCTTAACTGTCTTTTGCAAAAGTCCATTCAAAGGACTAAGTTGTAATATTTGAGGCTTAATTATAAGACAATTTGTAACGATCCAACTAAGACCAAGGGCTATGGGATAGAGTATTTGAACACTCTATCCATTTCAAAATGAATGAGTGACTAGGCGAAGGATTTTTTTTTTTCACTATGGGGAAGTGGGGAAATAGAGGCTAGACGGGTAAAGTTTCCCCGTCTAGCATTCAAAATTATTTTTTAAATTAAAAAATAGCCAGATGGATGAAGTTCCCCCGTCTGGCTTTCAAATATATTACAGCCATTTGATGCACCTATTTGAGCCGTTGGATGAAACTTTTACCCAGACAGAGGAACTTCACCCGTCTGGGATCCAGACGGCTGAAGTTCACCCGTCTAGTGAAGACTGTGGCATACTCCTTCGATTGAAGGAATGTATGATAACTTTTGGGTCAAAGAGTGTCTTCTCTCTACCCATAATAAAGTATAATTTGATCAATTTTGATTAAACTCCTTCATTTTGAAGGAGAACACTCTACACATAGCCCTTGCTCTAAGAAAACAGCAGTTTCTAACAGACATATGGGCTTTGAGTGATATTATATGTCATTTTAGTAAAGTCACATCTGTCTTAAAAAACCCATTTCCCACTAGTATATGATTATTCTCATACATACCGACAACCTTATGGTGGTTATGTAGGTGAACAATCACAAAGATGGGAGGATAATACTAATACTTCTAATCATGACTCTTCTAGTTTGGAAGATATGATGCAGCAATATATAAATAAATTGGACCAACACATTCAAAATATGGAAGAGCGTGACCATAACAGGGATAATTTAAGGGGTCAAATTAATCAACTTGTTGAGAAAATGGATAAGGAAGAAGTTTAGCCTAAAAACCAAAATCATTCTGAAATTCATATATATGGACGATAATATAATTTGATCGATAATGATTAATAACGATCATTCACCTATTCAAAATGAGGAGACTTGGTATAACATAATGTTAGTACCTGAAAATTGATTCTAGGCAAAACAATGTTCTGTAGAAGTACTTTCTTTAGATTCGGAAATCAAAATCGTACAGGGAAAGCCTAAACCACGATAGTATCCGTTTCGTCCTGCTTCGGTCACAAGGAGAGAAAATGGGTTGATCTTAGGGGAGGGAAGCAAATGAAGTTGAAGAAATTTGTGTGGTGAATGTAGAGATGTAGAACTATTGAGAAAATAATAGAGCTTGAGAGAATGCTAAGCTTATTGTGTTTTCAGAATAGGCTAAGTAGCCTATTTATAATAACTAGGAACACACGTATTTTCCTTGTAAAGTAGTGGAGGAAGTGAAGAGATGGAGTAATGGAGATTGTGGGGCTAGTGGTGTAACCGCCCATTATCCTTGGAAGTTTCTGGAAAAACATGATTCCATTATATCCTTAACATCTACAACTATCACCATTATTTGTAACTTTCATATCATGGGATGTTACCTTGCCACTTGTTGCTGTAACTGGCAGACCAAAACCCCACAAATAATCCACCCATGTAACATGTTTTGATTTCTCGTAGGAATTGGTGGAGTCATGGAATCAGGATGATGCTAGCACAAGCAAGAGCGAAAAGATGCTCGAAAGTAGGAAGATGGGAAAACTAGCGCTACCGCTGCCAGGTTTATAACGCTAGTGCCAGCTTTAGCGCTAGCGCTATTAGGCCTACAGCGCTAGCACGGCTAGGGCCTGTTTGTCGCGTAAGCATATTGGCTTTACTGTTTTTTGGCTTTTTGTCTCTTTCTTGGCTTTTTGGCGCATATGTGTGCTACTTATTGGTGTTGGGAGTGTGACTATGGTTTTCCAAGGCTAGAACTTGCTAGTGCCATGGTTATTGCCTATGCACCACTAGCTTTTACATTCATTAATATCGTGGCCATATTTATGGCATGTTTAGGTTTTCTCAATTGTATGAGATTTAATGTTAGCATTTATGTTTAATTCTTATGCAGTGCATACAGAACATCTTCAAGAGATTCAGCTGTGGAAGTTTGCAACTTGAAACTATGATTGATGCGACTCTGCAATTAGATGGTATGCATCTAGTTTGCGTTTTTGTTCAGATATGGCTTAGCCTCTATTCTGAATGTTCGTAATTTTGTATAATCAACATATTTTGTTTTATACAAATAGTTCGCATAGATGCACATGAAATAACAAAGATTTAGTTGAATATAACTTTGAAATTTATATGGTGCATATATATGCAAAAAGTTATACAGGGCTAATTTAGCCAAGATATGAATATCGCTTTCTCGATTTTCTTGCATAATATAGGATGACAGTTTGTATTCATAATTCTGATGTCGGGTCAGGAATTTATTTATATTTATTTCATGCTTCTGCAGCTAGAAAAAAAGCAATATTATAATTTTCTCCCTTGTCAAAAATCCACAATCAATATTAAGTCCCCTACTTAGCGCGGAAGAATAATGTTTCGTGGTAAGCACTAGATGTGAATTATTATTTTTTACTGACATAAGAGAAATAAATCAACAAGCTTAGTTATCATATATTACCAGTATTTTTGGTTTGGCGATTCTTAATGATGTTGAATATTTGCTGAAGAAGTAGTAATTAGTGTAATAGCGCTTGTAAAATAATATGGAATCGTCTGGAGAGCATAAATTAGTAAGGCGTGGCTGATTTGCATGATGGAGAGACTAAAATTGACCCTTGTGCGGCACGGGGCCATGGCTCCAAAAGGAAATCCTTGTTTGACCTAGATTTGGAAACCAAATACTATAGAAGGAAGTAAACTATTATTATTCTTTTCTCCCATCATTACCGACACTTTCCAGCACCTCCTCCCCGTCCAGCGACGACAACAACAACATCTTCATTACTGAAGCTCCGTTACCGGCAGTCTGGCGCCAGTGATACTATGGCCAACTTCCGTCCTTCTTTAGGTAAAGTTTTTTTTTTTGCTTTTGCTTTTTTACGTGGGTGTTTTCTCACCCTTTCAATCATTATTTCTTGCTTCACTGCATTATCATGTTATTGGCTTGATAATAATCCTCTTTTGACAGCTTTTTCGAGTGAAATCCAACTACACAATTGTTATTTTTGATTGTGACAATTCTTCATTGGCTTCACTGCTGCGTTTTTAAGCTCCAACCTGGCACGCCAGAGTTTATAACAATTTTTCCTAGTGCTGGTTTTATTTTATATGTATATAAACATGTATTCACATATCAGTACTATATAAAATAGAACCAAACCTTGTGCATGATTGCCCAGTAGTTGACATGAATATTATCCGAACTCATTGTAGATGTCGAACAATTATGAAGATGATGCCACCAATGCTTCTAGTCGTGGCGGAAGCGAAAATTCTGATGTTATTTCTCGAGATGATGTGACCAGCTTTTATGATGAATTCTTTGATGGTGTTGTCGAAGAGGCTGGCATCCCTGGTTATGTTGGCAATTTTATTCCGAACATCAATAGCCTCCCTCCTCTTCAGAATATTTATCCACGAGCTATTTTCAGGTGTTGTTTGTAGGTAAGAGAACACAAGCCCTCATTTGTTGATTTTAAGACATTCCAGATTCTTTGCCTAAATGGACAGGATGAGCTGAAGTTATATTGAAGAATCCTCAGGTGAAGCTGGTTCTAGAAAATGCTAAGACACTCCATGTTGTGCGAATGTCTGAGACTTTGAGACTTAATAAGTAGATGGGGGTCTGATTTCATTTGCTTCTTGTTGGTGCAGTCCATCCCATTCGACAGTATGTGCTTGGGGTGAGTTAACCATCACTTTTGAGGACGTTGTGGTCTTGATGCAACTGCTCATTTTTTGTAGTATTCCACTTGAATGGTCTGAAGAGGAGAAGAAATATGGTGACATCCTTGTTCATAAAATAGAAGTTTTATAGAAGTTTGATCGTTGCAATAACAAGAATTATTCGGCTTGGATTGACTATTGGTGGAACGAAAGTACAAGTATTGGCGGCCTTGCTGTTGACAATCCTTTATGCACTATTGCGTTCCTTAGACTTTGGCTTTCCAGAGATGTGTTCGAAGATTTTCCTGGAGGTCAATTGAAGTCTGCACTTATTCCGCTTGCTGTTGTGCTTGCTGGTGGAAAAAACCTTCCTCTTAGTAATTTATTTCTAGGCTCTTTATACTCTCATTTTGATAGTTTCATTCATGACATGAGGGTTTCCAATGGTCTTGCCAAGGTAGAGTCTTTTATACCTGTTATGTTTTTGCAAGCCTGGGAACATTTTCCTGAATATGCGCCAAATACCAAGCCCTCTTTCTCGAGTATATAAATAGAGTATGCTAAGATACTCTGTTAGAGTAAGAAGAAACCTTCTCATGTTAGTCTTATTAGCTTAATGGACAATGAGAAGTAGGTGAATTTCAGACCTTGGAGTTTGAGGCTTCCACATGTGATTCTACCAGAAATCTTTGCTAAGATTTCTGATATTGTCCTACGTTCTGGCTCTGCTGACCAGCGTAATATTACTACATTCGGTGAGACCACTTTTATGAACAGTTTCACTCCAGAATATATTCTTGATGTCCGCTCCGATAAGTATGTCATGCAGAGTTATAACATTGATAGGGCGGCTCGGAAAATGGGTTTTAATCAGTCTATTCCTTGTTACCATACTAAGGCGCCCTCCATAGACATGCTTCAGCGATCCGAGGGTGACCATACCATTCCTGACCGAAGTATTCCTTTCCTGCAGGATGATAGAAAAGGACGTGTGACTGTTGAATATGTTGATTTCTGGGATGCATAACTTATTCTCCTCAAAAACTTCATGTATGGTGAGTCCTCTAATGTGTGAGCCTTCTGAGAAGGATTTAGCAGCTTGACCGAACTTGAAAATTACTTCTGGAGCAAGAAATGATTCGATCGTCAACTTGACATAGGTATCTGAAGTTATTCTTTGTTTAATCATTATTCTTTACTCATCAATTAAATGTTTGCTTCATTTCTTGCAGTCGTGGTTCGCGAAGCACTTTGAGTTTGATGTCGTGGCAAATTTCACTCTTCAGTATGGGGATAAAATACCACGAGTAGTAATGCCTGGAAGTGGAGACCGTCCTTGGAAGAAGGTAATGTTTTGTGTTTCCTCTTACTCTTCCTTTTTGTATGAAATAAATATGTATTTTCTCCTGACAAGTATCTTTGTGTAGTCTGGAAGTATAACTCGTCAAGGTGACTCGAGTATTTAACCTTTAAAGTTTGGTATCCCAGTTATTATTAGCTCTTCAGCACCTTATGTTGTAATTGGAATTTCTTTTTAAAATTCTTGAGTTGTAGAAACTTTCGTCTTGCTGAACTTAATAAAGTCTGATTCTTATGAATGATCATTATTCTTAGATGACTAAAAGTATGGATACTCTAGTATCCAAAAGTACCGCCATGGTTGGAATTACTGAGAAAGAAGTCCAACATAACAACGAACCTGAAATATCATCCCGTACTGAAGTAATTGAAGAATCCAGATCTGAGAACGAAGAACTTGGTGGCAAGTTACATTATGAGATGCTTTCTACTTCCATGTCTTTTCACAGCTGCAAGTAAGTTTACTCTATTGTTTTAGAATCATAATGACACGACTATAGCTCTTAAACCACCCAATGTGTAGAATTATACATGATTTCATGAAATACTTTAGCAGTTTTAGCTGTCAGAAAAATTCAGATTCTGGTCTTCTTATCGTTACGGTCGTAGAATCTTCGTCCAAAGTCGGAATGATGTGATTGACCTCTAATTATTTATCTAAGAGGAAGAGCTAACTTTTACCAAAAGAGTTTCTGAATTTGGATCCTTTTTTCTATGTGAAAAAGACCTGACACCGAGAGTCCAGAACTTTTTAAGCAGAATTCTGTAGGTTTTCAGCTGTCGTGTAGTCGAGCGTCTTGTCTGACCTTATTAGCTCGCTCATATGCTTGTTTGCCCTTATAGAATGTTGTAGTATCCATCCATATGAATCATTTGGTATATAAATCACCTCAAAATTCCTTACCAATTAGCGCCAGTTTTAGTTCTTCCGGAGGGTAGTGTAAAAACATTTTTGACGATATTTTTTCAAAACGACCCATAACCTTTCTAAACCATATGCTATGACCCGAAACATATTGTAATAAATGTTTTAGGTGTCTAATGAACATATTTTATAAATTTCATGACTTGTGCTTGAATTCCTTGTGCTTGAGATAATTTAACTTATTATTTCTATAACTTCTCTGTTTTTTTTGTAGGGGGAACGAGCCAAAACAAAGAGACGAACTTGTAGATGAAGGATTGGAGATTACCATGAATTTTGATGATAGTGTGTCTTCTCCAACTCAGAGTCATGAGCAAGCCCCTCCTGACATGATTGTTGATGAAAGCACTCCAAGTGGCAGCGTTGTACAAAATGCTGATGTGATGGTGATTG
The DNA here is from genome assembly GCA_023531435.1 of Papaver californicum. Classification (NCBI taxonomy): domain Eukaryota; kingdom Viridiplantae; phylum Streptophyta; class Magnoliopsida; order Ranunculales; family Papaveraceae; genus Papaver; species Papaver californicum. The sequence goes on from JAJJMC010022854.1 coordinate 8,918,541, forward strand.
TTCAAGTTGAGTATCTGAATGCTGGAGTTAGCTTCGACTTCAAGTTTAATAGGATTCGAAACAAACACGTGTGCATTGGGGGATTTATTGTTCTGTCCGACCATACTGAGATGTATACCAAGATATGCAAGAAGTTTGGCCATTTCTTCGTTGGTAATCCTGAAAACTATCGTACTCTAGAGAGGAATGTATCTGCGCTGCTGCTAACTGTGAATGAGATGATTGTTCTTACCTGTAGATAAATATATGAGATAGTTATTCAAAACTAGAAGTATGTCTTGGAGGAGGATGAAAGAGCTGAGCTTAATATCGCCTGGCTTCGTCGTTATTTAGAAGTTATTGAAAAGTATTTGCAGGATAAAGGTATATCTTATAGGTTGGAAACGGTTTCCAAAGCTAAATGTGAAGTTGATAGGATTTCTCGGGAGTTGAAGCTTGCGAATGAGGCGCTTGAGCAAATGGAGAAGGCATATGCTGAAGGCGCTGAGCCATTTTTCCAAGATTTTTTCTAGGTTTTCCTATGTTTTCATAGGTTTTGAGACATATGTTTTTTTTTGTGATTTTACTTTGGGATTTTTGAATAGATAAAGATTTCTGAGTAATTCACAAGGATATTTTTTTTTTGAAAAGAAATAATACTTTGCTTGATTGAATGAATTGAAATCCTAAGTATGAATGTAGGATATTTCAAACATTTTGGAGGAATTATAAATATTGCATAAAACAGGAAAATAAAACAAGATGGTGGTAAAAAGCTTTAAGCATTGTGAGCTGTCAGAAAATACCATGTATGACCACCCCTTCTGGCTTTTCAGTATTGACAAGCTTGTAGTAACCACCGATAAAGGTTTCAGTGATGAGATACGACTCTTCTTCAGGAGAGGCTGTTATCTTCTTCACCATATTTCTGACATGGAAGACATTGGGTTCAGGCCCCTTATCTTCATGATATGTCTTCTGGATACCCGGGTTACTAATTTTCTTATCTTCAGTAGAGACAATCCATACCCATTTGAATATTTTTTTAAAAGGATCAGCTTCCCATTCACATCACCGAGTCAGAGTAAGGGTTGATATCCGGATCAAGTCCCCAAGATTTGATGGGACGTGGGATTGTTGGTTGCAAAGGAGTTGGTTGGATGTGACTTACTTGTGTGTGAAACCTTCGAACATATGATGCCATGTCCTCTTCTGGCAACTGCTTCACATCCAGATTCATTGTGCGCGAAACTCATCAGATAGAGAATCTTCGGGATTTGCCAGCTTGTTTGAGAGTCTTGGAGATGCTGGCGCCGATAAAGGAGATACACTTGCTTCCATCTTGTTGCTACAGACCCATAGGCATCCCAAAATCATGTCATAACTTGGATCATCTTTGAAAATGTGAAATTTGGCATGTGTTCCGGTATCACCTGTTTTCAATTCAAAAATGATGTATCCGTAAGCACTTCTGGACTTCCTTTCAAAATTCTTGATCATAGTCAGCGAGTGTTATCTTCGTTCCTGGAAATTTTCTCAGCTCTCAGAGTCTCGATAGTGATGATATTAACATCGATACCTGCATCGATTAGTGTTTGCTCGAACTCGGTGTCCTTGAGGAAAGCAGTGGTGAGAAGTCCCCAGCAAGGCTTCTCATTGTGTTGGATGACCACTTCTGAAACGAACTAGGGATATGCAGTATCACTTTTGGAGAAGATTAGACTCTTACCCGACAAAACACGATTGAGGGCAGTAAAAATATCTTTTCGTTGCGCCTTTGACAAGTATAGAAGTTCACATATGCGTTTTATCATGTATTGGACAGTTTTGTTGACTGAGTCCCCAGAGAGAGTGGAGATCCTTACTAGGAGGGGATATTTGTGGAAACCTTCAGTCCCCAGGCATAGCTCTCCTGATTCGATCTTTCATCTGAAGATACGCCTTAAACCATTGCATTCGCTGGTGGGATGGTTAACAAATCTGTGAAAATGATAGTATTTTGGATTTGATATGTCTTCTTCGGTGGGTGGATGTCGCACAGGTGGTAACTTGATAGCCCCATTTTGTACCCATAATTCCAGCAGTTCGAGGACCTCCTCCATGGGAAAGGGAAAATTTGGGTTTGTCAGATCCGTTTTGGTTTATCGTGACTGACGCGGAGTCTCGGCTAACCCTATTTCTTGAGTTGATGTTGGGGATGTTGCTGGAGTTGACGCGACGCGCTTAGTCTGCGAAATTGATTGAGACACTTCCTTTCTCTTGCCCCCTTCCTCAGTAACAACACCTATGAAATGTTGGGTAAAATGTTTTTTATTCACCAGACGTCTACTTCCACGGGTGTCTCCATGGCTTTCTTTTTTGGCGAGTTTTGTTCTCTACAACAAGGATGGAGCAGTTGTTGCTGATCTTTTGGCGGCCTCATGTAGCTCAAAGAAGGTTTGGAATCGTAAATTTTCTAATAAAGCATGATAAACAAGAATCATACAATTAATGCAAAACTCCACTAATTGTTGCTTAGTTAAATTCTGGTCATGGAAGTCGAGAGCTTGTGTTATGAACCTCTTTACGTATTCGTTGTGGTACTCGTTGTTCCATTGAAACACTCTTCCCAAGTCCAAGAGAGTGATTTCCACGGAGACAAATAAATACTTTTTGTAAAAGGAATTGACCATTGGAGACAAACTAGAGATGATGTTGGGGGCAAGATTGTTATACCAGGTATAAGCTCTCTCCGTAAGAGATTTGGAGAATTCCTTGAGTTGTAACACTTGGTTATATTCATGCACTCCTAATAATTCCAAGAATCGAGAAACATATTCCCGAGCATTCCCGGTGCCATCGTACAATGAGAATGGAGGAGAAGAATATCCGTTTGACAGTGAAATCCTCTGAATTTCAGTTGGGTAAGAAGGTTGATGTTGATGGAATGAAAATGAATCTTCCTTTCCACGGTTTCCCGAGAGCCTTTCCAGGTCTTCATGAGTGACAAAGTTTTGTTTTTGTTGACTTATCTCTAGAACGCGATCAGTGGTAATAACTACCTCGTCATTTTCTTGGGTGTTAGCTCTCGATGTGCTGGCTCCACCGGATGTTTTGGATGACGATATCGCTGCTCCGAAAATAACTGCTCTGTCAAAGTCTTAAGAAAAGTAAGAACTTCTCTCTGTGTAGTGGACATGGATACTAGAGTTTCAGCCAAGGTATCATGTTGTTTCATCAAATCATCCATGCTAGGTGATGCCTGTCCTTTTTTTTTTTGGCACCTTCAGTGGTATGGAGGGGAGTGTTGGTATTTTCAGTGGTGGTGTTTGAGTAATGATCTCTGGAGTCCCACCACTGGTGTTGCTGGTGTTTGTAGTGGTTTTTGAACCTGAATTGGGATTAGTTGCTGAACCCGACCTAAGATCCACCATTTTTGGGTAAATGAAGAATTGATTTTCAGACGGTTGAAGAATTGAATTCGTGACCAAGAGATTGATCTCCCACTATGGTCGCCAATTGTTAGTACCTAAAAATTGATTCCAAGCAAAATAATATATTGTAAAAGTACTTTCTTTAGATTCGGAAATCAAAATCGTACATGGCAAGCCTAAACAACGATAATAGCCGTTCTTTCCTGTTTTAGTCACAAAGGGAGAAAATCGGTTGATCTTAGGGAAGGGAAGCAAATAAAGTTGAAGGAATTTTTGTGTGTTGAATTGTGTGTAAACACGTAGAACTATTGAGAAAATAACAGAGTTTGAGAGAATGTTAAGCTTGTTGTTTTTTCAGAATAGGCTAAGTAGCCTATTTATAGTAATCGGGAACACACGTATTTTCTTTGTAAAACAGTGGAGGTAGTGAAGAAATGGAGTAATGGAGATTGTGGGGGTAATGGTATAACCTCCCATTATCCTTGGAAGTTTCTGGAAAACCATGATTCCTTTATCTCCTTAACTTATACAACCGTCACCACTATTTTGTAACTTTCGGATCATGGGGTGTTATCGCGCTACATGTTGATGTAACCGCCAGACCAAAACCCCAAGAATAATACCCCCATGTAACATGATTTAATTTCTCGTAGGAATTGGTGGATTCGTGGACTCATGATGAATCTAGCACAACAAGAGTGAAAAGATGCTCGAAAGTAGGAAGAGGGGAAAATAACGCTATTGCTGCTAGGCCAGTAACGCTATTGGCGTTGGGGATAACGTTCTAGGCCTGTAGCGCTGGTGCTAGCGTTGCGATGATTGCAGTACTATTGGCGCTGGTGCTAGATTTAGTGCTAGCGTTGTCAGGCCTGCAACGTTGTTGGCGCTGGTGCTAGCGCTAGCTCGGCTAGGGCCTGTTTGGCGCGTAAGCATATTGGTTTTGCTGATTTTTTTTGGCTTATTGGCTTTTTCCTGGCCTTTTGGCACATATGTATGCTACTTATTGGTGTTGGGAGTGTGACTAGGGATTGCCTAGGCTATCATTTGCTAGTTCCATGGTTATTTCCTATGCACCACTAGCTTTGACATTCATTAATGTCGTGGCCATACTTATGGCTGGTTTAGGTTTCCTCAATTGTATGAGATTTAATGTTAGCATTTATGCTTAATTTTTACGCAGTACCTACAGAACATCTTCAAGAGATTCAACTGTGAAAGTTTGCAACTTGAAACTATGCTTGATGCGACTCTGCAATTAGATGGTACGCATCTTGTTTGCGTTTTTGTTCAGACATGGCTTAGGCTCTATTCTGAATATTCGCAATTTTTGTATAATCATCATATTCAATTTTATACAAATAGTTTGCATAGATGCACATGAAATAACGAGGATTTAGTTGAATATAACTCTGAAATTTTTATGGTGCATATATATGCAAAAAGAGCTACATGGATAATTTAGTCGAGATATGAATATCACTTTCTCGGTTTTCTTGCAGAATGTAGTATAGAAGTATGTATTCATAATTTTGATGTCAGGTCAAGAATTTATGTGTATTTATTTCATGCTTTTGCAGCTTGGAAAAAAATAATATTACAATTTTCTCCCTTGTCAAAAATCCACCATCAACACATAACCATTGTTTTAAACTGGGTAACGTACTCAAATGCATATCAAAGAGACAAAAAATATCCAGATTAATTTATTTTTAGGCCGGTTGATTGTAATTAGTAGACATGATTATTTATTCGGAGGAAACTTACACTGAATATCCTAGGATTTACACCGAAGAAAATATCCTTAGTGCGGAATTTGATTCCGATGATGAGAGTATTGAAAAAATGGTGATTGATAATGAAACCAAATTGATCGATGAAATAGAAACGTCGACAGAACTTGCTAACGAAGTGATATATCACTCTCCAGGTTTGCAATTTGAAAGTTTACCTAATTTTATATCTAAACTTTATGTGATTATTATCCTCCCCTAATCAAAATAATCCCCCCAATAGTTGTTAATTCGAATTTTAAGGAACTACCTCACTTAGGTTTGGGTATTTATGCTTCTAAGATTCTTAAAGATTACTTTACTTCTAATTATCACCACTAAATGTGTTTGAATGTAGTATTGTGCAGTTTTACCAGGAGGAGCCTATAGCAGTTCCCTTGTTCTATGTTCTCTATCCACTTCCAGGTATATAATGGACTAAGAGTGGGGGTAACTTTCATAAAATAACAATTTTAACTTTTGTATCTTATGCTAACAATTGTTTGAAGTTATTATTAAAGTTGCAGATCATTTTCTAGGTGGACCCCCCAGATTTTCATATTGTTGGGATACAGACGATAACCAAGAGGTTAGACTGAGGACGTTCAACTAAGCGTTGAATGAGAGGTAACCCATTGTTTTTGTATTTATATCTCTTCTATTTTTAGTTTTTACAGTTCACATATCATATTTGCATTACATGTTTAATTTTATTGATTCCTAAATCAATAATGAAGAAACTTTTGACAAAAAAAATCTCGTAAGAAAAATTATGTGTTTGACACAGTTCACTAAAACGGCTATAGAGAGTTTGTTCGAAATCCGAATTTAATTTTTAACCCTCAACTTTTGAAGAGTAAAGACTCATCTTTCTTTGCAAAAATAAAATCTAAATTTGGAGTCTGTTTGATTGAAGCGATGGTCTAGAAAGTTGAGTTTCATATTTTTCCAGAACTTTTTTCAGTTTGCACGTCAGTCATTCCAGAGCCATAACTATCATAATATTTATCGAAACACTGTTCCCTTTTAAAATATTATAAAAAAGACGTAGACAAACAACTTTTGTCAAAGATATTTTTTCTAATTCCTTACCAATATGTACAGTTTTGAGGTTAATACACTGTTGCGATTAGAATCCAAAAGTTTCAGTTTTGAATATTGAGGGTAATATGAAGTTTAAGTGTGAGGAGTATTTAGCATATAGATTTTTTAGTTTTTAGTTAGTGTTTACTTTCATAGGTAATTATTTTTATTCTTTTTTGTAAATATTTGCATGAACCTCCAACTTTTAAAGATTTTAGAGTCATGTAGTATACTTTTAGCTAAATTTACGTACGTAATTTTTACCAAAATAATGGAAATTAGAATGAGCAGAAAAATACAATCGGTGTTCTTAGTCTTTCAAAGAATAATTGTGATGTAATTAACCATGTCGGTGACAATTAGGTGATAAAAAGGACTGCAAGTAGTAGACAGTTAACCAATCATTAGTGGAGACTACCTATTGACTAAGGAACCAAACTTTCAACATTTGTTTAGAGTGTTTCATCTGCACTAACTCCGAGTAGAATGATGAGCTACTCAAACCTCGCATCCTTTCATCACTTTTTGATCTCTTGAGTGCTAATTTTTTCAATCATGAGGGTGACATTAGAATTGTGAACCAACCTCATCTAGTAGTATAGATTGCAGGATGCACCACTCTCTCGAAGCAGTGACCATAGAAAGATACCATCATCAACAAGCAGAGAAATAAAATCTATGAAGAAGTTGAATACGTTTAAGGTTTACAAGCAACAAAGGAAGAACGAAATATTATATTCAATTGAAAAGAGAAAGAAAAGAAAAAATATGTGAGTTTTTAAAGTTTATTTGACCAAGACAATACCAAAGTTATGAAGAATCAAGTGTTAAAGTCTTTTTCTTCGCAATAATTGATCTAACAAAGGCGGCTCTTTCGGACATTAATCGAAAAGATGCAATTGTCCTACGACAATGAAGAAGAAAAAAACATACATCAAGGCCTTGGAGAAGGAAAAATCCATAAATAAGTTTCAAACAAAAAGTAATTGAAGAAAAAAAAGTACAAATTGTCCAAATTCTACGAAGTTCGAAAGTTTATCATCAACAGTTGAAGCCGAAGCCGAAGGCGTTTCTATTGGACGTTGTGAGAGTGGTGTTGAATGTAGATTAGATGATATGGTAGAGTGAGCATTCACATCCTCGCATATGGTTAATTTCCTTTCTTTGAGATCATTGATAAGTGCATAATTTACATGTTTATAGTGTCAAATACATTCTTGTTTTAGTTATAATTCTTGCATATTATCTTGTTATTACTTTGTTTTCTATTCTATTTGTTTCTTTAGGTGAATCATCCGAAAATCAATGGAAATGGTGTTGAAAAGAGCTAAGAAGAGGGAAGGAGTTCATTCTGGAGTGAAACTGAGGAGCTAGAGCTGAAGAGCACACTTTTGGAGTGAGAATTGATAGATACGTTTTCTTGTCTAATTTGTTCTTTGTTAAAACTCAATTTTGTACAAATATTGTGATTTTATGTAATAATAGGTATTTATGGAAAAATAACATTTGGGAAAATTGGCATGGAAAGTTGATAAAGGCACCCGAAAATTGATAAAGGCACCCGGACATTGGATATGGGCACCCCTTCTTCACGGTTCAAAAACTTAATTTGGCGGGAAGATTTTGGCTTAAATGCAGATTTAATTCTGAGCATTATTTTCACGTGATTTTTGGGTCAAAAATCACAGAAAATGATTACCATAACTAAAGTGATAAATCATGACCAGAAGATACGTGAAAATCACTAGAAATATTCAATCACAGATCATGATTATTCTTTTCTTCTCTCGAGAGAGAAATATTTTCGGGAATGATTTGGTGAAGAGAATATCCACAGAGAATCAGTATCAAATACCTATATTCATACACCAGAGACGATGAAAAGGTACTCAGAGATACCGAGGATCGAATCATATCAAAAATCAAGAAAAAATATCATCGGGTTAATGAGTTCCTGTTGAGAATTAATTGAGGGATTTGGAGGTGTTATGAAGCTATAAAAAGGGGTTTCGGGTATCATAGAAGGAGGGAGGAAGCTTAGGGTAAGGTTCAGAGAGGCAGAGAAGCTCAAAAAAATCTTTTCAGAGATTCTGCTGCTGCTGGTGCACGAAGAACAGGAAAACGCGACGGAAGCTTCAAACGAAAGGCGACGAAATCTTCATCCTGTTTGCAACGACTACTGCAAATCAGAAACATTTGTTCTTCAGACCCTCTGTAACAGTGAATCGGTAATGCATATAATCGTTGCTAATTCACTGTTTTCTTTATTTTTCTCATTTTTAATCATTTGTGAACATTTTGAGCATTGAATTGTAACTCTGAGAAAATGAAAAATATGAGGAGCTAAACCCCATCTCTGATGCGACGGTGGAAGCTACTTTTTCCAAAATTATGTGGTAATGTTTATTAAATTAATTTATGCAATTATTTTATGATTGTTTGCCTTAATTAACAATTGATTTAATAATTTTTATAGAGCAATTGTGATTTCGTTAGATGGTATATGCTTTTCCTAGGGTTTAGATATTCCATGCTTTTGTTATACAATTGTTACTTTAAGAATTTACTTATTGCAATATTTTAGAATCGAAATAAAAGTTAAAATTGCATAATTCTAATTATTGAATTTAATCGTTATAAAAATTGGAAAAATAGTGGAAACCTAGCCTCAGTGTTCTCTCAAATTGATTATCATCTTTACTTGAGTTTTTATTATTTTTAGTCTTAAAAATTAATTTTAAATCCAAATCTTCACAAGTCTTAACGAACTTTTCTTGCCACTTTACGAAGTACATCAATTTTTGGCGCCGCCGACGCGGACTTGTTTTTAGATTTTTTTTTCTAGGTTAATTAGTTTAGTTAGATTTTTTTTTTATTTTTTTTTACTTTGTTCTATTTTATGTTCTTTGGGTATTTCTACTTTTGCTACAGGTTTGGATCTTGGATTGAAAGAAAATAAAGCCAAAGACTTGTGTGATTAAAGACTTGAAGTTAAAGTTAAAGACTTGGAGTTAAAAGTTAAAGCTTAAAGAACGGAGAAGAAGACAAAGACTTTTACTTTTAGATTTTGTTTTTATTAAATATATTTATTTTCTTTAGATTTTGTTTGTTTAGAAAATTATATTAGGAATTTTTATTAATTTCTGTAATTTTCTTTTATTTTGGACACTTTTTGGACTTTATTTTGGACTTTGGACATTTTATTAATTTTTAAACCCTACGGAAGGGTATTAAATATAAACTGCATAGGGAAGGACGACAATTACGATATTGTCTCAGCCCCTCGGGTTCGTACACTGACACAGGAGTCGGTGGCCCGAGTCGACTACAACCGATTCATCCCCCGTCTGGTACGGGAGGTAAGCCTCGATCAACCCACGAATCCCTTGCAAGTGGGTTTTCTGTATTCCTTCGTATGCATATATGTTGAGGACTTGAATACGGAACTTATTTTCTAGTAAAGGGCAGAAACAGGCCATATAAGATAAGGGTTCGGATTTCATCACTGTATCCTTTCTGCCCGCCTTAGGAACACGTTACCTAACGCGAACCTAATCCTAAAATTTGACTAGAAAGAGACCTATACGGTAACGAGCTTATTGGAAAATCATTCAAAAGGATTGTATTGGTTACTTTGTTAGCTTAACTTAAAGTTCAGGAAGATTTATTTTAAGTTGATAGAGCCGCCCTGTAACCCAAGGAAAATTTGCCAAAGAGGCAGGGTTATCAAAGCTCCTTAGAGCTTATCCTGCTTCTAATCGACTTAATCTAATTTGGATCGTTCTGAGGGATTCGCTAAAACTGTAACTAATTGCCTTTTGGAAGAATAGAAGTTGGTCTAGAAACAAACTAAGTGGAGCCATCATGCTTTTTGTTTGCTAGATTCAATAGGTTTGATTTGGTTGAGTCGGCCTTGTTTGTGTTTGTTTAGAAATCCCTTCCGATTAGGAGTTATTGCATGCCCAGTGAGCGTGCCTGGAGAAGAGATTCTATTGGTCGTTTGATCAGTGACGGAAGTAGAAACTCTGCCTTTGAAATTGAGAATTTAGGAAACCCTTCTTTTGAGAGACAAAACCTTAGTTTTGAGAATTTGTCTCTCAGTGAGGAAGTCATTCCTAATTTTCTAGTTGTGCCAGAAATGACAACCTTGAAAGCTTTGTTGAATCCTACTAGGACTTCTCGTCCATCATGTATCAAGTTAGCTGAAACTCAAGCAAACTATGAGTTGAAACCTGGGATCATACAGATGCTCCCACTCTTCTTAGGGAAAGAAAATGAAAACCCTTACTTTCACATTAGGGAGTTTGAAGAAATATGTAGTACCCTAAAAATTCACAACATGTCTAATGAAGATTTGGAACTTAGGTTATTTCCTTTTTCCCTGAGAGACAAGGCCAAATTTGGTTATATAGTTTGCCATCTGAATCTATCGAGACATATGAACAACTTACCGCTGCCTTTTTAGCTAAATTTTTCCCTAGGCACAAGATATCAGCTCTTACGCAAGACATTTCCACATTTGGGCAACAAGAAGGAGAATCTTTGTATAAGTATGTGGAAAGGTTCAACGATTTAGTAATACAATGTCCCCAACACGGTTTAGAAGAAAAAAGACTAGTCCAAATCCTTTATGAAGGGCTAGATTATCCAACAACGATCATGGTTGAGTCATTGTGTTCAGGGGATTTGGAGAGTAAAAATAGTAATGAGGCAATGACATTTTTGTATGAAATTACCGAACAGACCCATCAATGGGAATGTAGTAAGGAACCCCAGAGAAAAATTCTACTGAGCAGAGGTAATGTCAATGGGGTAGATGGAATTCTTGAATCAGAGGCCAAATTTGCAGCTATAGCAAAAAGGTTAGAAGCCTTAGAATTAAGTCAATCTAGTCGTGGAATAGAGCCCAAGTCATATTGGGAAGGACAGACTGTTGAAGAGCAAGCCCATGCTCTTTATAATAACACTAGATATGATAACCGTCAGAAGTTTGATCTATATTCAGAAACCTATAACCCTGGTTGGAAAAACCATCCAAATTTTTCTTGGTCTAAGGGCTAAAATCAAGGTCAGTCTAGTATCCCCCAGGTTTTGGTTATACTAAGAATATTTCTGGACTAGCACAATTTCAGAGCCCTTCAGATAATAAGATCATGAGTTTAGAAGAGTCTCTCACCTTTTTATCTCATAACATTGCTAAGTTTCAGCAATCGGTTGAAAAAAATTTAGAAGACCATAAAAAGATGATCCAGGCTAACTCTCAGGCTATTTATGATTTACGAAGCCAGTTTAGTCAATTGAATGAGTCTTTGAGAGAAAAAGGCAAGTTCCCTAGTCAACCACAACCCAACCATAGAGGATTTCATGAGTTATGTTCTGACATGTGAATTCAATTAAAACCCTTAGGAGTGGTAGAGTGGTAGACAATAAGGTAACCTTACCCGATAATGAACATGGTGTAGTTCACCCTTCTGAGCCTATAGTTGAAGAGACTGATAAAGTCTCTAAAAAGCCAATGCAGTTATTCCTGAGCCCGATTTCGTGCCCAAAGCACCATTCCCACAACTTCTAGTACCAACTAGGAAGGAATCCAACTTTAATGATATATTGGAAATTTTTAAGCAAGTTAACATTAATCTTCCTTTATTAGATGCAATTAGACAGATTCCTACTTATGCCAAGTTCCTTAAGGATCTTTGTACGCGAAAGCGAAAGCTTGGCGTACAGAAAAAAGTCTTTATAGCTAGTCATGTGAGTTCAATTATCCAGAACAACACAACTTCTAAGTACAAAGACCCAGGTTCCCTTACCATTTTTTGTACCATAGGTAAATACAATGTGGAGAAATCGTTACTTGACTTAGGAGCTAGTGTGAACTTACTTCCATATCATGTGTACCTGCAGCTAGGACTTGGTGACATAAAACCTACCCGGATAACACTTCAGTTAGCTGATAGGTCTGTTAAAATTCCTCGTGGTATTGTTGAAGATGTTCTTATTGAGGTCGATAGGTTTATTTATCCTATGGATTATCCTAGATACCCAACCTGTTCCTGAACCAGAAAACCAGATACCTGTGATATTAGGTCGCCCGTTTTTAGCTACATCTAATACGATCATTAACTGTCGAAATGGTATTATGAATTTGTCTTTTGGTAATATGACTATTGAACTAAATATTTTCCATATTAATAAGCAACCCTATGAGTTAGATGACACGTGCATTGAAGAGGTGAACATAATAGAAACTTTAGTTCAGGAGTCATTACCAAACATCTTATCTGAAGATATACTAGAGAATTGTTTAGATTTCGACGATATTAGCACCATTAATCAAGTTAATGCTCTGTTAGACTCTACCCATGTGTTAGATACTAATAGATGGAAAGCTAAGTTCGAACCATTACCAGTTTCTAGTTCTACCTTAATTCCTTCTTTAGAAGAGCCTCCTAAGTTGGACCTCAAACCATTACCAGATACTCTAAAACATGTGTTTTTAGGCCCATCCGAGACTTTACCTGTAATTGTAGCATCCGACTTGGATAGTGATCAGGAAAGAAGGCTAGTGACCGTACTTCAAGACAACAAGGAAGCTCTATGGTGGACCTTAACAGACATTAAGGGTATTAGTCCCACCATTTGTATGCATCTGATTCATTTAGAGGATGACACCAAACCTTCTAGGGAGATGCAACGTAGACTGAACCCTAACATGAAAGAAGTAGTTCGAACTGAGGTGCTTGAGGTTCTAGATGCTGGTATTATCTACCCTATTTCAGATAGTAAGTGGGTCAGCCCTGTTCAGGTTGTTCCCAAGAAATCAGGTATCACTGTAGTCCAGAATAAAAATAATGAATTAATCCCAACCCGAGTGACCACGGGTTGACGTGTTTGTATTGACTATAGAAAATTGAACAAGGTCACAAGGAAGGACCACTTTCCCCTTCCTTTCATCGAAGCTAAAAACTACTCTTTTTGTGATGAAGAAGGACCAAATGCTAGAGTGATTATCTGGACATAGTCATTATTGCTTGTTAGATGACTACTCTGGTTATAATCAGATTGTTATTGCCCCAGAAGACCAAGAGAAAACTACTTTTACCTGCCCCTTTGGTACCTTTGCGTATAGACGCATGCCTTTCGGGTTGTGTAATGCACCCGCCACTTTTCAGCGTTGCATGATGAGTATATTTTCTGACATGGTAGAACGGTTTTTAGAGGTCTTTATGGATGATTTTTCTGTGTTTGGTTCATCGTTTGATGAGTGCTTGCATCATTTGACATTAGTGTTGACTAGATGTAAGGAAAAGAATTTAGTGCTTAATTGGGAGAAATGTCATTTTATGGTTCGATCAGGAATTATTATTGGGCATATCATATCTTCTAAGGGTATAGAGGTAGACAAAGCCAAAGCTGACCTTATTAAGAATTTACAGGTTCCCAAAACCGTAAGAGATATTAGGTCATTCTTAGGGCATGCAGGTTTTTATCGTAGATTCATCAAAGATTTTAGCTTGATTTCTAGACCTCTTTGCAATTTGCTTGCAAAAGATGTTAAGTTTGTCTTTGGTGATGCTTGTTTAGAAGCTTTTGAGAAGCTTAAAACTTTACTCACTACCGCCCCCATAGTTCAGGCACCTAACTGGAACCTACCCTTTGAAATCATGTGTGATGCTTCAGATTATGCTATTGGTGTTGTGCTAGGTCAACGAGAAAACAAATTACTTCATGTGATTTACTATGCTAGAAAACTGAATGATGCCCAAATAAACTACACCACCACAGAAAAGGAATTGTTAGCCATTATTTTTGCCTTAGACAAGTTTAGATCCTATCTCTTAGGTTCTAAGGTCATAGTCTTTACTGATCATGCTGCTTTAAAGTATCTTCTGTCCAAGAAGGATACTAAACCTAGATTGATTAGATGGATCATTTTGTTGCAAGATTTTTCTCTAGATTAGAGACAAAAAGGGTGCTGAAAATGTAGTAGCGGACCACTTGTCTAGGCTTGTCTTTGATTTCCCTGATGATTCCCCTCCTGTGAGGGATAGTTTTCCTGATGAACAACTTTTCCTTGTTTCCCAATTACCTTGGTATGGGAATATAGTGAAATATCTTGTTACTGGTCGAATGCCCCAACATTGGGGTAAACAAGATCGTTCTAGGTTTTTAGCCGAGGTTAAGAATTTCTTTTGGGATGATCCTTATTTGTTTAAGTATTGTCCAGAACAGATTATTAAAAGATGTATACCTGAGAGTGACCAGTCCAGTATTATTTCCTTTTGTCATGATCATGCTTGTGGGGGTCATTTTAGTACTAAGAAAACCGCTGCTAAGATATTCCAGTGTGGATTCTATTGGCCTTCGTTGTTTAAAGACACCCACCATTACTGTGTTACTTGTGAGCGTTGCCAGAAGTTAGGAACAATTTCCCGTAGAAATATGATGCCTTTGAACCCTATTCTAGTTATTGAGGTCTTTGACGTGTGGGGCATTGATTTTATGGGTCCTTTTCCTAATTCTTTGGTTACTTTTACATCCTTGTTGCTGTAGATTATGTGTCTAAGTGGGTTGAGGCGGTTTCGTGTAGAACAAATGACCACAAGGTTGTGGTCCAGTTTTTGAATGATAAAATTTTTGCACGTTTTGGTACACTGCGGGCTATAATTAGTGATGGAGGGTCGCACTTTTGTAATCGACCATTTAGGCTTTTGATGAAGAAATATGGTATTACCCATAAGTAGCTACCCCATATCACCCACAGACTAGTGGGCAAGTAGAAGTTTCCAACAGGGAGATAAAACGTATTTTAGAGAAAACAGTTAATCCTAATCGGAAAGAATGGTCATTGAGGCTTACTGATGCCTTATGGGCTTACCGTACTGCGTTTAAGACCCCCATTGGAATGTCACCTTATCGTCTAGTTTTTGGCAAGGCATGTCACCTACCTGTCGAGATAGAGCATAGAGCATATTGGGCTATAAAGCAACTTAATTTTTCGCTTGACAAGGCGGGAGCTCATAGGAAGCTCCAACTCAATGAGTTGGACGAGATTCGTAGAGATGCATACGATAGTGCTAAGGTGTATAAGAACAAAATAAAACTTGTGCATGATAGAAATATTTTAAGAAAGTCATTTTCTCCGGGTAAAAAAGTTCTTCTGTATGATACCCATTTGCATCTATTCCCCGGGAAGTTACGCTCTCGGTGGACGGGTCCTTTTATAGTTCGCACTGTTTATCTTCATGGTGCTATTGAGATTGAGACACTGGATGGTAGTAGTTCTTCAAAGGTTAACGATCAGAGATTGAAAGCCTTTTTAGAGCCTTTTTCTACAGGTGATGTTGAGGAGGTCCCTCTGGAGGACCCTGCTTACCTTGATTGACCATCAAGGATGTTTTTGTACATTAGTAAATTTTTGTAGGTTTTGTTTTTATTTTTCTGTCTTATTCTCCAAAGAAGGATTGTTACGCTTCGCCCAGGAACTATCTTTCTGACTTACCTCTTTATTCCTCTAGTTAACTATATTTTGGTATTGCACTTCAATTTGAAACATTGAGGACAATGTTAGGTTTAAGTTTGGGGGTAAAGGAGAAACTTTTAGTTGAAATAATAAAACTCCAAACTTTAGAAACTTGTGAACAATTCAGGTGACACTAACCATTCTAGGTAGATGGAAACTTAGCTCTTTTTCTATAGGAATTGGTGTGCCCAGCTAATTGGTCTATTCATAAAAGGATTCCTAGCTCAGGTGTTAGAAATAACATAATAGTTGTCACCATTTCTCGGAATCTATCTTGACCATATCACCCTCGGTTTTTATTTTTGCAATTTTTGTGTTTCTCTAAGTGATTTGGTGGGGCGCCAGTATCAAATTGTTATCACTGCCAGGATGAAGTGTTTGAGATCAAGCCCCATTATTGTATTAGTTAGACTTATTGTATTACTTAGACCAAAAAAAAAAAAAAAAAAAAAAAAAAAAAAA
>JAJJMC010022854.1:8934869-8959216 GCA_023531435.1 Papaver californicum
TTACAAAAAAAAAAAAAAAAAAAAAAAAAAAAAAAAAATTGACTGACACTTTGATAGCAATACATGTGTGTTCTCCCTGTCTCCGTCGCCTAAGCAAGCGTGGAATGCAGGATCCATGAGAACTATAATGTATGTTGTCAATGCATTTAAAATATTTTCAATAAATCGACCGCTGGGACCCTTGTATATACCAGCTGAGTCGATAATTAGTTTAAGAAATAAGACTAGTGGGAGCGTATCTCAAGCCATTCATCCTGGCACTGACCTTCAGACAGATATGGGAAACACCGTTCACCTTAGTCAACACGTGTAAACTTCATTTTGTCTATATCCATCTTCTAAATCTTTTCATGTGATTGTACTTTGATAGATTCTGAGTATCGTGGATGAACAACTATTTAAGTAGAGTTTTGAATTCTTGTATGAATTTAAGTATGCTGAGTGAAAAATCGTGTACAACAATTGGACTCATATAGGGTAATGATTCCCATAGCCAAAGAATTTTGTAGCCAACTAAATAGTTTGTTTAGTGTCTACCCTTAATCGTTCACGAGTCGCTAAAATTTGGAGTACAGGTTTTGTGGGTAAACCTCTTGTAAACCCTCACGAGACAAAACTCGTCCACTAGGGACACCTAGGGGTTTAACGGCTTATTACATATGCTAAATGTAGTCGCGATTCCTGCGAAAGTGAGTTAGGATTTTATTTTCTAGATTAGATTTGCTCGAGGACTAGCAAATAATAAGTTTGGGGGTATTTGATAGATACGTTTTCGTGTCTAATTTGTTCTTAATTTGTTCTTTGTTAAAACTCAATTTTGTACTAATATTGTGATTTTATGTAATAATAAGTATTTATGGAAAAATAACATTTGGAAAAAATTGGCATGGAAAATTGATAAAGGCACCCGAAATTTGATAAAGGCACCCGGACATTGGATATGGGCACCCCTTCTTCACGGTTCAAAAACTTAATTTGGCGGGAAGATTTTGGCTTAAATGAAGATTTGATTCTGAGCATAATTTTCACGTGATTTTTGGGTCAAAAATCACAGAGAATGATTACCGTAACTAAAGTGATAAATCATGACCAGAAGATACGTGAAAATCACTAGAAATATTCAATCACAGATCATGATTATTTTTTTCTTCTCTCGATTGAGAAATATTTTCGGGAATGATTTGGTGAATAGAATATCCGCAGAGAATCAGTATCAAATACCTATATTCATACACCAGAGACGATGAAAAGATACTCAGAGATACCGAGGATCGAATCATATCAAAAATCAAGAAAAAATATCATCGGGTTAATGAGTTCCTGTTGAGAATTAATTGAGGGATTTGGAGGTGTTATGAAGCTATAAAAAGGGGTCGGGTATCATAGAAGGGGGGAGAAAGCTTAGGGTAAGGTTCAGAGAGGCAGAGAAGCTCAAAAAAATCTTTCCAGAGATTCTGCTGCTGCTGGTGCACGAAGAACTGGAAAACGCGACGGAAGCTTCAAACGAAAGGCGACGAAATCTTCATCCTGTTTGCAACGACTACTGCAAATCAAAAACATTTGTTCTTCAGACCCTCTATAACAGTGAATCTGTAACGCATATAATCGCTGCTAATTCACTGTTTTCTTTATTTTTCTCATTTTTAATCATTTGTGAACATTTTGAGCATTGAATTGTAACTCTGAGCAAATGAAAAATATGAGGAGCTAAACCCCATCTCTGAGGCGTATGTGGTAATGTTTATTTAATTGATTTATGCAATTATTTTATGATTGTTTGCCTTAATTAACAATTGATTTAATAATTTTTATAGAGCAATTGTGATTTCGTTAGATGGTATATGCTTTTCCTAGGGTTTAGATATTCAATGCTTTTGTTATACAATTGTTACTTTAATAATTTACTTATTGCAACATTTTAGAATCGAATTAAAAGTTAAAATTGCATAATTCTAATTATTGAATTTAATCGTTATAAAAATTGGAAAAATAGTGGAAACCTAGCCTCAGTGTTCTCTCAAATTGATTATCATCTTTACTTGAGTTTTTATTATTTTTAGTCTTAAAAATTAAATTTAAATCCAAATCTTCACAAGTCTTAACGAACTTTTCTTACCACTTTACGAAGTACATCAAGAATCCAGAAGTAATTACGGCTGGGAAAGACTCAGATGCCATCCGTAGAAAAAGTCGAAGAAAGGACCATGTTTCAGATCCACTTACCCATTCAAAGGGAGGAGGTTTGCACTAAAGATATTTAAATATGTGAAGGGATAAAATATCCTAACTTAGAAGCTAGCATGATCCATATGTTTGACCAGTTTGAGAAGTAGAATCAAAAGATGCTGGATACACTCTAAGAACTTTGAGGGAATATGAAAGTCCTGAAGAATCACATGGCTCATTTTAAAGAAAAGATGATGAAGGAAGAAGTTTGGACTCAAAGCCAAACGATCGATGCTAAATATGATGAACCTTCTGAAAATAAACTAAACTAATAAAATAAATAGAATGGGAGAAACAGTGACCAGGGTTTTCAGTATCCACCACTATTTCTATTTAATTACTGAAGTGAAATATAACTCCTGAATATTCATCTATTGTTCGTTCTATCGACATCACCTATTATATGTATTAGATTCACAAATGTCACTGGGACGCCCTAAGCATGGCGTATCAAATCTCTAAGTCTCATGCATACACCATCTAATTGCGTTAGCGATAAAATTATACGAAACTAATTATAGGTTCACAAATAATATTTAGCTCTTCTAAGCATACCCCATCTAAGGATTTAACCCAAGCATGAAATATCAAATAAGTAGACAGACATATTTGTTATCCTATTAATTCTGCGCTTAGGTTACTGTATTGTACAGAACCGGTGAAGCAACAACTAATTTTTCATTAAATCAATAAATCAAAATCATGGAATTAATCTATTCAAATCACAATAGTCTGTATCAAATAATTCGATTTAATGATCTAAAACTTTAAGTGTTTTCAACATTAAACCCTAGCTACAAATTAATTAGCAAGACATAGGATTGGGTTTCTCAAGACCCATAAAAGTAATTAAGAAAAGTAGAAAGTGAGACGAATAAACCCTTTGTAAGTACTGCTCATGTATAGTAGCCACCAACCCTTATTTTCTTCTCTGAGAAACAAAACAGCATCAATCAGGCTTTGTCTCTGACGCACAGCCTTCACTCTGACGCACAATTCCTCTCATCTCCAACCGTACAGACCTAGGTATCTTGTCTCCAACATCCCTTATTTCTCTTCCTAATCAACCAATCACCAACCGTCACTTCACCCGTCAATCGATCCTCTCTCTCTTTCCCTAGCCTATACCGCAACCTACTTCTTTTAGGTATTTCTTCCACCTACTTTTCCCAAATATTGTTCTAAACGGAAAAGACCTGGTTATTTCTTTAGAGGAGATTCATACCGATTATCCTACGGTTTATACTGAAGAGGATCTCTTTAAAGTGGAATTTGATTATGATGATGAGGAATGTAAGGATTTTTATATCTCTGAGGAGTAAATATTAGAGGATGCTCTTACATATGAACCTAATTTTTGGTCTAATAACGAGAGTGTTGAAAAGATGGAGATAAAGAAAGAAACCAAATTGATTGAATTCGTGGAAGACCCAATTAACCTTGCCGATGATAATAATAATGCTGAGATTTCGATTGAAGCAGAAACTTACGAAGAATGGCTTTCAAAAAGTTTAATAGAGGACCACGAGGTATACGAGGTAAATAATTCATTTAATTTCTTTAAGAACGATGAGGATCCCCTAATACAAGAGATCGTGAAAGGTTTGTCTAGTCCTTTGCATAACTATATATATATTTTGATCCTTCTCCGATCGAAATAGTTCCCCAAAAGGTTGTTCCGATTTTTAAGGATCTAGATCACTTAGGGTTGAGTATATATTCAACAAAAATCCTTAAAAATTATTTTTCTTCTAACTATCTACCACTAGATGTGTTTGATTCTAACATTGTGCAGGTTCACCGAGCGGACACCGTAGAATTTCCCTTGTTATATATTATTTATACACTTCCAAGTGTAGAAAATACTAAGTGTGGGGGGAACTTCCATAAAGTAGTAGTTTTAACATTTATATCTTATGCTAACGTTTTTGTGAAGCTGTTATTAGCACTGCAGATTGTTATCTGGGTGGATCCCCAGATTTTAAGATTATTGGTTTACGGGCGATAACCAGAAAGTCAGACTGAGGACGTTAAACTAAGCGTTGATTGGGAGGAAACTCATTGGTTTTATATTCCTTTCCCTTTATTTTGAGTTTTTCTTAGTTTTTCATATCATGTTAGGATTTCTCATCTTGATTTTACATTGGAGGAGTCAATTTACATTGAGGACAATGTAAAGTTTAAGTGTGGGGGAGTATTTTCATATATAGTTTTTAGCTTTAGTTTTTAGTTTTTGCATGAACCTTCCACTTTTAGAGATTTTAGAGTCACTTTGTATACTTCTAGCTAAGTTTGCATACGAAGTTCTAACCGGAATAACTGAACTTAGAAGTATTAGAGAACTATATTCGGAGGTAATACCGATAAAATGGACTTAAGCTTCCGGTAGAGAGTACAATATTAGAGAAGTTGATCATTCAATACCCATGAGTGAGGTACCAAACCTTCAATTTTTCGTTTAGAGTGTTTCATCTGCGCTAATTTCTGGTAGAATGATGAGCTATCCAACTTTGCACCAATTTCAGCACTACTTTTTGATCTCTTGAGTGTTATTTCTATCAATCATGGGGGTGTCATCTGAATTGCTAACTCTATCTTGTAGTCTTGTTTGCAGTTGGCACCATTCTCTCGATCACAACAGGTCCATAAAAACACCATCATCATCAACAAGTGTAACATCAAAAATTTGAGGAAAGTTGAAGACGTTCAAGGTTTACAAGCAACGGTACAATAAAAAGCAAATTTCATATTCAAGTGAAGCAACAATACAATGAAAAGAATTATATATACATGTTGAAGACTTATGTACAAGAGCGAAAGAAATCAAAAGATGAGAGTTAGTGAAGTTCATGATATTGAGAAAATACAAGTTGTGAAGAATCAAGTGGTAAAGTCCTTCTCCCATGGCCATATTAGTTTCATTTGTTAGTTTGTATTTCAATTTGGTAACTAAATTTTTTTTAAAAAAAACATCAAAATAAAAAATAAAAAAAATGTTTATAATTGCTTTAGTATTTTTTTTTCTTCTATTTATTCAATAAGGTCGTGGGGAAGAAGAAATCTATAAAGAAGTTTCAAACAACAGGGAATTTGAGGAAAAGAGTTACAATTGTCAAGGTTCTACGAAGTTCAAGAGTTCATCATCAACAATTGAAGACCGAAGACATTTCTATTGGATGTTGTGAGAGTGTGTTGACAGTAGATCGGGTGAGAAGGTAAGTAAGTGTTCCCATCCTTACATAGTGGTTGATTTCCTTTTCCTTCCTACCATTCAACGTATGCATGATTTCTATCTTCATTCCTGACTGCACACATAAGAACCATAAAGTGCGTCTTTTGAGTGTCAATTTCATAAAACCATATTGGTGAGGAAGAACATTTGATCGCTCTCGAGGCTGGATTCTTTCATATGGTGGTTTTCTCCTAACTCAAAAATTAAGCATGAGAATAATGTCCTTTGGAATTTCTAACTTCTTATTGTTAGTGTGTAGAAACTTTATGTCTCCATAGCTCTTTAGATGCATGTGCTCTAGAATGTTTGAAAATTGGAATTTAGGTTTTATGGGTATACCTCTTGTACACCCTCAAGAAACTATAACCCGTCCACTAGAGACACCTAGAGGTTTAAAGGATTATTGCACATGATAAGTGTAACCGTGTCCTCGACGAAATTGAGTTGTTGTATTTTAGTTTAGTTTAGTTTAGGTTAGTCTAGATAGTAGTTTGCTCGAGGACTAGTGATAGGCACATTTTTGTGTCTAAATTGCGCCCGGATATCTGCTTCGATAGTACTCGATTTTACACTTATTATGTCTTTTTATGTCTTTCTAGGTATTTTTTGAGAAATAAACATTCGCAGAAAAATCGGCTCGAAAAGTGTTAAAGGCACCCGGGAAAATGGATTAAGGCACCCACACTTTGGATTGGGGGCACCCCCTTTCCATTCAAATTCAACTTGGCGGGAAACAAAATCCATCCCGTGAGAACCAACTTTTAACTCAATTCACGTAAATTTTGGGTTGTTTTGAGTTTCAAATTGCTTCAAAGACTACAAGAGTCCAAGACCAACTCAAACACATCAAATTAGAGTGATTTACGCCGGAGAATATTGCACAATTGTGAATTTGGACGGAAAATTGGATTCCGGCTTGGAATCGGATATGTGAGAGTTTTGGATATGTATTAAGAGTTATATTAGGTTTAGAAGACTCCTTAGGGTTCCTACACCCTATATATATTAAGAGAAGCCAAGAAAAAAAGGGGGGGAAGCTCAAAAATCATCGCCGGAAGCAAACAGCGAAGTTCCGGCGACTGTTCCTGCTGCTGCTCAACGGAGAAGATGATCCTGCAACACTTATAAGTGTTGATGTTCCTGGTTCGTCTTCCTTCTTCTTTCCTGTTGCTTATTTTCTTTTGTAACGGCTGAATCATCTTCTGGAACGCATATACGCGTATCAAATCAGCTGTGTTACATCTATTTCACCTTTGTAAACACTTTTTGGAGCAATAAAAGATTATTTTGAGCAAGTTTTCTTCACCATGAGCTAATCACCATCACTGGGATGACGGAGGAAGCTTTTTCTCTAATAATTAAGTGGTATGTATTTAATTAATTTATTTATGATTAATTGCCTTGATTGAAAATTGATTTAAAAGATTTTTATTAAGCAATTGTGATTCCGTTAGATGGTGCATGCCTCGGATTAGGTCCCTAGATGTTCCATGCTTGTGTTATACAGTTGTTATTTTGAAAATCTATTTTTGCAATGCTTTAGAATCAAATTAAAATATTTTAATTGCATGATTAAAATTACTATCACTTGATTTATTGGTTAAAAGTGGAATCCTGAATCCTAGTTCTTCCCCATATTTTTAAGTCATCTTGATTTTATTCTGTTTTGTTTTCTTTAATTAAAATTAAGTCTATAATTAAACCTTCACAAGTCTGAGAATCGAATCTATTTTACCACTATATAAAATCACATCAACTAGCAAAATCTAAGTATGGGAGAATTTGATAAGTGCATAATTTACATGTTTATAGTGTCAAATCCATTCTTGTTTTAGATAAATTCTTGCATATTATCTTGTTGTTACTTTGTTTTCTATTATATTTGTTTCTTTAGGTGAATCATCCGAAAATAAATAGAAATGGTATTGAAAAGAGATAGGAAGAGGGAAGGAGTCCATTCCGGCATGAGAAGAAGTACCTAGATCTGAAAATAAACTTTTGGAGTAAAAATCCAGAAGCACCTACGGCTAGGAAATCTTCCGTAGAACAATTCGAAGAATAGAACTGAAATTCAGAAGAGGTTACGTCTAGGAAAGTTCCTCGACCTAGCCATATAACTGGAAATTACACAAGAATTATGTCAGATTTACGGTTGGGAAATCATCTCAACCTAGCCGTAGAAGAAGGAAGTTCGCAAAAGAAGTGTCAGAGCTACATTTACGGTTAGGAAAAGCTAGTCGTAAATTATGATGAAAATATATGAATATTTTGAAGACACCATCTTGTAGAGGAAGAAGATACGAATCCAATGCAAAAAAATGAGGTTAATCGGACGTCGGATGAAGGAGTTATGGCTAAAACGGTGGAGGAAAGAAAAGTGAAATCAAGGCTTAGTTACGGACAGGAAATGCTTAGCACGATCCAGCCGTAAGTGACCCTGAAAATCACCCGAAAAACCTATATTTGGTTACAACTAGGTCGTAGGACAATCCTAGCCGTAAGTAAAGTGGTTGGTGTTAATTTGGACCTCTAAAACGAGTAAAACACGGTCCCGAAAGGATTCTAAACCCTAGAAAAGAAGGAAACTTAGTTCTAATGGGATTCTAAACCTTAGAAGGAGTTGAAACTTGAGGTACAAGCATTTAAGGCTATAAAAGAATACATCTAAGGCTCAAACTATACATCTTTACAATATAATACATATCTATTCTACCTCTCATATCACACCTTCTACATCTTAAACCTAGGGTTTACCCCTTTAGAGGGAAACCATTCTTCTTTGTAATATGAGTAGCTAAACCTTTGTTGATTAAAGATGAATTCAATGTTCTAAGCGTGAAGTTTTATTATTTAATACAAGTTTGTTTGAAGTTATTATCATCATTGTTTGTCTTCATTATATCTATGGTTTATGGTTGATTCTTAGATTGTTTGGGTGCACAACCAAGTCATTCTATTGATCATTCTATTGCTAGTAGAGAGTAAGCGATCCATAATTGTCGATCATCTCCTACATAAGTAGAGAACATGAGACCTTGCTGAGGGATTCTGTGAAGCAATCGTGTGTGAAGACAATACTAGCAAGTGGACCGAGCGTACTAAGTCTAACTACTAGGATCAAACCTAAATTCACAAATCTGAAAGCGTTCGATCGAGTTACATGTTGTAATCGAACCTCAAGGTGGCTCAGTTGGATAGAATCCGCTCACTAAGTGTACCTGTTATCCGGTGATACAAGGAGTTTCGAAGATAGCTAACCGTACTTGCTATTCTCCGGTTGGTGATGAATGATTATGACAAAAGATAGATAATTATACTAATTAAGTCGACATTTGGTAACGACGAAGGACTCCCTAATCATCTTTTTATTCTTATTGTTTTTATCTTTTTAGTTACTTTAACCAAACCAATCCCCCTTAGTATTTACTTTTATTATAGTTTTTTTAATCTAAATAACATCTCAGTTACACATCTTTCTGTGGGAACGATCCTTAATACCGTTATATTATTATTTAATTAGTGGGAAATATCTTGAGTAATTTGTTGCACTTACGACACACATCAATCATCATAAACTAAAAATAAGCATCACCTTTCCGTGTATTCTATTATTTATTCATTCTTACACACATGTGCGACCCATTTATATTATCTTATGAGTGACCGACCGGTGAGGCGTAAGTTGAGGAGAAATGCTTATTTGTTACTCTCAAGGCTTCTTTCCATCGTAAAAAAAACGCTCACTTGCATTGTTTAACACATTACAATCTCGCTCTCGTCGATTAAGCGTATTTATATTTGAGTTTTCTCTTGTAATTCTAACTTTTTGACATTAGGTGGAGAAACTTTATATCCTCATATATTAGTGAATACTTGTGACTTTGGCATATTTAGAACTTGGATTAGATTTTGTGGGTATATCTTCTGTAAACCCTCATAATTTATGAACATAAACCTACTTCAACCGGGCGACATATATGAGGTAGCTAACGAAATAAGTCAATAAGAAAATTTGGGCATGATTGATGAACACAAACCCCCGACAGTAAACATTCTAATGATTTATAAAAGCTATATAAAAAAAAGGATTTCAAACAAATTAAAACAAATTAGAACATCCATTTTAAATATAGAGACATACAAGCATACCACTAACTAAATCCATTTATATGATAGTTAAACTCAAAACGAGAAATAAAGAAATTAATACCGAGTTTACTATATAATCTTAATATGATTTTCGTACATAGGTCGTCTGTTGTGGAAGATGATTATTAATGGACAAAAAGAAGAAGAAATTGGTGGTATTGTTGGTGGTATTTCTCGTGGTAATGGACAAATGATAATGGTGAATGATGGTGGTGGTATTTCTCGTGGTAATGGATAAATGATAATGGTGAATGATGGTGGTGGTGTTGACTGCTAAGACTGAGAGTCGAGTGAAGAAGAAAAAGTGAATGAGAGTTTGTTTGATGAAGTTTTAGGGTTATGATAATATAAGATGTAGATAGAGGGCTAAATATTGAAGAAAATCAATGGCTCACATACACCGGTGTATAACTGGTCGCTTCGGTCGGTTTTGACACTCAAACCATCAACTAAGCCGTAATAAATGATTATTAGATTTTGAAACCGTTGACCGAGTTATGATCAACGATCGGTTTCAAGTCGATTCCGTTGTGGCCACTCAAGTTCGATTCTCGTGCAACTCTATGTGTAACAATACTTTTTTAGAATAATTTTAATTTTTCATGCTTCTACAATGCAATTATAGCTTTGTAATCATATATATACAATGCATATTGTCTTATAAAGTCAACAAAAAAAATATAAAATAATAAAATAATCAATAACAATCAGCAGTCTTTGGATGTTTATGTCGTTATATCACCTTGTCTGGTTATTTTTAGTTGTTCATAAAGTAAACGTCGAACACCTATTATTTTGAATTGTGAACTTAGGTTTTTACTAAGTTCTAATCCCAATAGATATTAGTAGACCAGTTTTCAAATGTCTTTTCTAGGAAAATTAGATATAATTTATATATTCTTAAGATAGGATCATAAATCTAAAGGAAAACTTGTCCACATAAATACTCTCAATGAATCCAGAAGACTATAGGACTGGATACATAATAATATATGTGAAATTCCAAGTCAAAATGTACACCATTGTAATCCCTTTTTCATCAAATAACATGCATAAAGATCTTATTCACTTGAGCTTCGGAATGACTATATAGGTACACCCCCTAGTTTTACATTGTTGAAACCATATTAAAGTTATTGGAGTGTTGAAATCATCAGAGAGATGTCAGATATAAAGTTTTATCATCAATTAAGCACAAATTAAGAAGAGCGTTGTAGTAGTATTTTTTACCACAATATAGCTTTATTAGGACAATAATGGTGGATGGAGTACGACCGACTGATGATTAATGAAGTGTATAGCCTTAAAACATCTGTATCAGTATGTATGCTGTTGTTAATTATTAATATTAATTTATTCTTAATAACAAATAGTAGTAAAAGAATTGATCAAATATTCTGATATTGAAAATAAATCAATTTTGATAACTGACGATAGTATACATACTTATACAGATTCGTATAAGCCCAACACAAATTGATATAAAAAGATACTGATACATTAAAAATCTTGTGTCAGTACATATGCATCGGTCGAGACGACCAACTATGGTTGTATCCCACCTTTAAAAATCGATTGGGAATTGGTGCTCAAACAATAAAAATTACAAGGAAGATTTGTTGGTTAGTCTAAAAACCCATATACTAGTTATCCTCCAGTCCAGCAGTAAATACTAGTTATCCGAAGGTCAAAAAAACTTTTGAAAAGTGAAAATTACTTCATCGCCTATAATTATTCACGTGTAAACCAGCCACAACCCTCAAAAACCAATCCAAAACAGTTTCTGAAACCACCTGAAAACTGAAAAATCAAAACCAACATATTAATTAGGGCACCAAAATCAAATCTGAAAACCTCTAATTGGAAATCAAATCTAAAACTCACCTGAAATCTGAAAAGAGAAAATCATCAACATAAACCCAAAAAAGAATCGATACTACAACAAACCTAAATCATCAAACAAATATGAAAAAAATATGTGTTAGCGATCCAGAAGAAAAAGAAAAAAGAAAAATAAAAGAAGAAGAAGATCATATAGTACATAAAGAAAAAATGTATCATAGTACTGATCCAAACAATACACATTGATACGTACGAAGGAAAATACGTACCGAAGGAGAAGGCGTATGATCCCACATTACATATTGATCCAAAAGTACATATTGATATGTACTGAAGGAAAATATATACTGAATGAAAAAGCATATGATCTCACAATACATATTGATCCAAAAATACATATTGATATGTACTAAAGGAAAATATATATTGAAAGAAAAAGTGTATGATCCCACAATACATATTGGTACGTACTGAAGGAAAATAAGTATTGAAGGAAAAATCGTATGATCCCACAATACATATTGATCCAACAATACATATTGATCAAATAATGCATATTGATCAAACAATATTTTTTGATATGTACTGAAGGAAATATAGTAGATGATCCAACAATACTAATATGTATTGTAGGAACATGGAACATCTCTAAAAGAACAAAAAAAAAATGATTTTAAAGAAAAATTAAAGTAAACCAAATCAAAACCATGGTGAAACAAAATGTGAATAAAAGAATACGATGATATAATCAACCTTATTGCACGATTACAAAAACAGATTCAAAAAAATATAAAAAAATCCTAAAACACGAACATGAGTCAAAATTAAAGACAAATAATCGCACAATGTTGATCATAGAAAACATTAACAGAAGAAAATTACAGATCGAGAAAGCAAAGAGTTAAAAAAAACGAAGAAATCATGAAATCGATCTGATCATCACGATTGAGTTGGAAAGAAAAGGAAAAAAAAAAGTTGAGATCATTTAGAGATTGTGAATACAGAACATACCTGGAACCAAAATCGATTCAAAGACGCAAATCTAAATTGTTAGAGAAACAACAGAAGTGAGAAAGAAAAAAATGGATTTGTGCGAAGATAACAGAAGAAATTTTATTTCTGTTTCTAGTTTTATCTAATGAACAACGGAGTAGTTTTGAAATTTACAAAAATCATATAACACCTCTCGTACGTGATATGGACCTGGATATAATTTTTTTGGTCCAAAAATATAATTTTGGACTAATCCATATCCAATGGATGCACTACAATCTAATGGGTCCTCTAGAATAAATTAACTAATAATTTTTAAAAATTACAAAGGTCTTTCTGCACGGAAAATTTGCTTGTAGGGATACCAAGTACCGAATGAAATATGACCCAGAGAAATGAGTAGACAGAAACGGTACAGACACCCAAAAGCCAATAATTTCCATCCAATTCATCCGTCCAGAATAGCCCACTACTGTGATGTTAAATTAAACAGTGTACAAAAGGCAGCTATAGAGTATAGATATCACTGCCAAAGTTTTCTCCAGTACACATCGAGGGTACCTAGGTGACCGTACTAGCGGGAATTGTTGCTGTATTGTAATTTGTGTAGGCTGATGTCACCATGCCGACACTGACTAACAGTAACAATATACGAAGTATTGCAAGACAAACAACTCTTGTCAGCGCTGAATCTGTAAATCCGTTCTCAGAGAGAATGGTTAACGGTTGACACAGTATGCAATTTGAACGCCGCTCGAGAGACACGTAGGAGAGTTTAATTTTACGTGTCGACTGCGCGTTCACAGTTCAGAATGATTAGGATTATCAAATTTTCCAGGGTCAAGATTAGCAAGTTTTCGAGGGCCAAGTCAAGGTCATTCGCAATTTACAAGGATAGTCAAGATTGCTGTAATTTTTATAGATTTTTTATTTAAGTAATTTTCGGAGATTCGTTGAAAATCTAAATATTCCTAGTGATTCGTGAGAGTTTTTTAGAGAGTTTTTGTACCTTCTAGAGACAAAAAAATAAGATTTATAAAAAGTCTTTATGATTTATAGAGACAAAAAATGTATAAATCCAATTAAAAATTTAAAACACCTACCGATTTTTTTATATTATGCACGTTATAATGTTAATAAAAGTATCATGAATACCTAGTAAAATATGTGTTCATTGTCAAAATAAATTTCACTGTTGTCCTATGCCTAAGTTTTCATTCTTTTTATTCCACTCATCCCACATTTTATTTGATATGCTATCTCGCCACTGGTTAACATCTTCTCCTTGTTGTCTCGTTTGATTTTGGGAAAGATGGCTAGTTCCTTGGTCATCAGCTCAAACAAAAAAAAAGGAAAAAAAATAGTTTTACTCTCAAAAATAAATATTCCCTAAATTTCTAAGTCTCCCAAAATATCACCTCTTGGGCAGAGATTTCTACCATACCTATTTTCCTTAAAACGTCTCTCTAAATCTCTGATTAATTCTCTTTCGAATAACATGGATGTTGGAGTGACTCTTATAAAATCTTAATCCAATAACATGGAGTTTTAAAGAACTTAAATGATTTAAAAAAAATCTATAACCAATAACAAAAGACATTAAGAGATTCTCTAAAAATCTCAATAGACTAACAATAGATTCGAAAACTCTCCAAAAATCATTTGAAATTTCATTTAACTACCCCTGTTAGTAAAATCTTGAAAACAATAGCTACCAATATATGTGGATCACATACCAGAATACAAAGTTCAACAAATTAGTGACTAAGTGGCCCCACTTCTCTTCCTAAAATAAAACACTTATGACGGACATTTATAGACGAGACAAACAAACACTTTTAGAACCAGTGAGCAGGACAGAATCAGAACTGATATATTTTAGGATCAAATAAATTTTATTTCCATATTTACAAAAAAAAATATTTCAATACTTATATACTATCGGCATTTGGAATTGGAAGTGTGGCTGATCACATTTTGGTATAGTCAAATTAGGGTTAAACTATATGTAGAGTCGGTAATTTAATGTTAGAAACAAACATAAGTTGGATAAGCCTTAACACTTAAGGATTATATTCAATCCTTATGTTGACACATCAACCAACAGGTGGCTTCCAATGGTATATTACCCCGACTATAAATAGCTCTTGTTACAACCAATTTATAACATAAGAAATGAATGCTAATATACAAGAAACAGCACAATTCCGGTTTCCCTTCTCGCTTCATCTTCTTTCATGTTACTAAACAGTTATATACGAAATGCGTTATAGTATTGTGATGTACTACCACCAGTTAGTTAGTCGGTGAAGCAATTAAAAAATGTTATAGCACGATAG
This sequence comes from Papaver californicum, assembly GCA_023531435.1. Taxonomy (NCBI): domain Eukaryota; kingdom Viridiplantae; phylum Streptophyta; class Magnoliopsida; order Ranunculales; family Papaveraceae; genus Papaver; species Papaver californicum. The sequence goes on from JAJJMC010022854.1 coordinate 8,949,651, forward strand.
TTCTACGTTGTTGGTATATGGAGACGATGTTATGTTTAAGGATAATTCCCTGTCCTTAATTTATTTTACTTATTTCTAAATAGTTATGTGTCCTTTATATATATATATATACACGTGGAGTTATGAGAAGTAGGAGGGACTAAAACGAATCCAGACATTTGGAGTTACGAAGGTCTGATCGGGGAACATATTTTGTTTTCTGGTTTGTGCTTCTTCCAATAGCACGGACTCGGCTCGTAGGGATCGCCGCCGCGTCTTTTGTATGCTAAGGTTAGCATAAATAATTATTACAGTATACAAAGAGATACCCAAATAGGTATGTATTTATAATAACTCATATTTACGATGTTATTTGATTTCTGAATTTAGCTAAATATTTAAGTTTTACACCGTTTGCTATTTTTTTCATTTATTGAATAATGGAAGGTTTTTCCGCGTCTTTTTTAAATGGCGTAGAAAATAAAATTTTCTTCATTGGTTCATCATTGATTTTGTGGCATATAATTTGGCTTTAATTTAGAGAAGAAATATATGTGTAGTATAAATACTACGACGGGCAATAAGGAGAGCGGCAAATTTTTATGCCCTTATGTGTTTCTACTAGCTTTATGATATGCATAATATATGCAACTCTTATATCGATGAGCATTAAAATGCTAATGCATATTACGCACATTGTATATGTTATGATAACAAGAACGAGAGCTGCATATATTAACTGCGCATCGTGGATATACGAACGTCGAGCGATAATGAGTGTTGTATTTCTTTAAGTGATATTAAGAGCTAATATCCGGTCTTCTCGTCGCCTAAGTTATTACCAAAAATCACAAATATGGTGAATTAAATTTGCATCAGTACCTATGCAAATAAGTCTACTTTTGACAAAACGATAGACACGACAAATGAGGAAAATGAAAAATGTGGTATACATATTTAAATATGAACTACAATGAGTTTTTCAGGTTTAGGGACCTGATAAAAACCGTACCACCATAAGTGGAGAAATACGGAACGGTAGCATAATAATTGGTTGAAAAGTCATCTTGAGCATGGTCGAGCTCTGTTATCGTTGTGGCGTAGAAGACACTGTATGTGCACCTGAAGTGTCGTTCATTACTATAAATCTATTTCGACCGTCTTGGCAGGACTGGAACAGATATTGAGATAATATCTATGCTCACAGAAATTTATTTACAGTTTACTGTTGATTTTACATGCAATGTAAATTCTTAAAATTATTCCAGCTGGACAGTAAACAAGAGAGGAAACCTGATCAATTATCTCTTCTGGGTTGCGTTTTATTTTTTTCGACACGCAGTTACTATCTTGATAGGTAGAGTAATACGGAAATGGAAGTTATGTTGATGAGATATTCCCGCCTAGATCAGGGGGAGAATTGTCTACGATATTGGTTAACTCCAATTGTGTCTCATCTAAATTCTCACACTAATAAATGCGTAAGGTGTTGGAGTTTATTCTGTTAATTGATCCAACAAGAGTGTGCTTGCTTGATTCAGCATAATTCAAAGTCCTTGCAAGGGATTCCACGGAATCGCATCGATTGTTTCGTCTGGAAACATGCTCACAAGCATAGACGTATGCCGATCTAATCAGATAATATCAATATTTTTTTTGAGTGATGCGTTGATAGCTCCTGACGAGGAGCATATCCATAAGAGTTGCATTTATATCTCATGAGAAGAATATCTGCATGCTGAAATTTGGTTCCAATGGATTAAAATATCCTCATACTCTAGAGAATAATGTAAGATCGTTATAAACTGATTATAACTGGTTTTCGATAATGTTCAGAGTAGCTACTGAAATGATTTTGGAATTATATCCCCCTTTGCAAAGGAATTATCGACAAAGTTTATATGATTGGAAAATATGGTCTTCAATCCATATTGAGTTGTGTTCTCGTTTGTGTACGCTTTTGGGACCTTAGTCCTAACATCCACAAATTTTGGTTACGAATTAGATGCTTATAGGAAAGCGGAGTAAGAGAACTAAAGCCGCTTGTTATACAACGCCACCTCTTTGACAATAAGTTTCCATAGACACCTAATCGGGTTGATGAAAGTATAATCTTGTAGTCTTAAATGACTCAACCGATCACCTAGGTGATAACTGTATATCTATACTCGTATAGATTTTGTATGAAACTCTTGTTTGTCAAATATTGATGTTAATGCTCTGGGAATTGATGATAGTAATTTTATTGTACATTTTTCATTTATTAAATGGTTTTAATCATTTTCATATTTCTATTTTTGGGACGTGATGTATTCCACTGCGATTGCAACTGCAAGAAGATTCACAAATTTGATGAGAAAGTCTTCCCATTGTTTAGGGGAGGAAAGGCTACCGCCTGAAAAATATCGGAAGTTTTCTGGTTTGCACAAAGATAAACCAAGATGTATCTCATCTTGATATTTTCAGCAATGAAAGACATGCAGAAGATTTGATATTTTGCTAAAATTACAAATCAAATTGCTTCATTGAGGTCCGCAAGTGTGTCATTTAAAACAAACCACAAGCATAGATGATTAGTTGATTTAAACTATTCAGCTTATCCTGAAAAGAAAAGACCAATAACAATCATTGAACGATAGAATTCTTTTACAGACTATAAAAGAAAGATCATATTTCCCTGAGTATAGTTCTATTGATAAGAGAACGCCTCCACAAAATCTATGGAACCTCAAAATGAGGGGATTTCCATAAGACATGCGTGCAACAGATAAATTTATGGTCGTAATACAAAGATTGTTGGTGAAATAGTCAAAATATCCACTGATACTGCCATAAATGATGTTGGTGTTAAACCACTATCTATATGGGAATATCATCAAAGAATGATTGTTTAAACTGAAATGAGAGATCCAAGTAAAATAACAAATTCTCACAAAAATGCATATCTTTGGAACTGCAAAACGAACACTCAGTAATGTGTGCTACACTTGGCCGCGAATGGATGTTTGCAGTCCCGACATCCAAAATGTAAGCCATATTTCCTACATGTGGGTGTTTGCGCATAGTGAGAAAAATAAATTCAATTAATGGCAGAAAGTATTTCATAGAAACTTGAGTTGGATAACAAAGAAACATACTCCCTATTATGGATGCAATTACCTCTTTGGTATTAGTCCGGCAGTCTTTCAAGGATTCGACATGCATCTAATAGATGTGGTTACTACTCACTGCATGCAAATTCCTGAAGGTTTTCAACTATCATTAGAATTACATGTCATATGCATTTGCTAAAACTTATTGAGATGATTTGGAAGAATTTGATTAATCGTCTAAGCAAATGCTTATATTATCCAGGGATATGTGAATTATTTTATATGCTCATAAGCTATACATTTACTAGATTTGATGTATGCAACATCTACTTTATTGGAAATCCTGAAGAGTTCTCCAAAGCAAAAAAATGTTTGAAGCAGGAGTTCGAGATAAGAATCTCGGTAAAACAAGATCTCAATCTCTTGTTTGAGCATTATGGTTGGACGTCCATTAATTTCATCAAAGGATTAGAAATGTTTAACGGACAAACTGACACACTCATAATTGTGCGATCTCTTAAGTTTAAGATTGATCGATTTACATCTCAACAAAGGAGATGTATCACTTTGTGGTTTGTACTACACAAAAGATGTGTAAATGGTACATATGCTGAAATATGCTATCGATACCTGATATTGGGTTTGTAGTAAACATGTAAGTCTGGTTCTATCCAGCACCAATATCGAGACATTGGCCCAGAGAAAACTCTTTGATCTTCGTAGTACCGCTATGCTTGATCTTTTGCATAAAAGTTTGCAGAATGTCTCCAGAGAGAAAACCTAATCAGGTTATTTAAGATTTGATTTTTAGCAGGTTTGTTAAAGCATCTAAACATCCCCCTAGTTAGTAGTATGGTGGTAAAGGATACTTTGTTATTCCTATGACCGTTCACGATTATTCAGACAAAGCTAGTTGAGAATAAAAAGTTGGGATAATCAGAAGATCATTAAGAAATTGCACAAAAGAAGATCAAACCAAGTTTTCTCGAGTAAAGGAAGCTATTGATGAAGACATTACAAAATTTTTAATGATCTCTATACAATATTATCGAGAACAATGATCAAATGAGAAGGATACTCATCATGGGGGAGTAAAGTCGTGGAAGAAAATGGATGTTGGACACTTTGGACTTTTACGCTGTACTCTTTTTCCTTAGTCAAGGTTTTTCCCACTGGGTTTTCCTTCTCAAGGTTTTAATGAGGCATGCGAGTCCGGTGCTATCCGCAGTTCAAAATGTTCTACTCTTTTTCCTTCGTCCTGGTTTTCGTCCCCTTGGGTTTTTCCGGGAAAGGTTTTAACGAGACAACATCTGCGAGTCAATCATTGTTTTGAGTACTCATGTTTTCCTACGTTCAGGTTTTCTCTCTCTGAGTTTTTCTAGCGAGGTTTATAATAAGATAACAACCTTAGAACAGTGATCGTCATCTAAAGAGATGTATATCCATTGATTTTCTTGAATCACACATATTATTTGATCAGGTTTTACATCGCAGAGTTTTTTCCTGACAAGATGTTAACGAAACAAAATGAGCACCCTCGTTCATATTATTGTGAGCTTCCGAAGCTAAAGTTTTTCCCCAAGTGGTTTTCCTGGCGCAGTTTTGATAAGGGAAAAAATTCGTGGCAACCAATACCACACTAAAGCTCCAAGTGTTATGCTCTTTTCCTTCGACAAGTTTTTTTCTTACTGAGTTTTTCTGACAAAGTTTTAACAAAACAATGAATTTCATTATACTCTTTACTTGAATTTTTTTCCATCGAATTTTACCGACAAAATTTTAATGAAACAAAATATTTGGAATGATGATCATCCAAGGAAGAGTATTATATACTATCGACATTTAGAAATGTGGCTGATCATATTTTGGTTTAGTCAAACTAGGGTTAAACTATATATAGAGTCCGTCATTTAATATTAGAGATAAACATAAGTTGGATAAGCCTTAATACTTAAGGATTATATTCAATCCTTATATTGACATATCAACCCTTAATATAGAAGTTCTTTTGTGGTATAGAAGTTTACTCTTTTTGACCCCATTAATATTGAAATTCTCAACTTTGTCATAACAATTTTCACCCATAGATCATCTAATTTACATAAAATCCAAACCTATTTTCACTAAAACTCTAAAGCTTGTGGGACCAATAGACCCCACAAGCACCCACTTGAGGATACCGCGACGACACGACCTAACTAAAGTTGACGCGTTTGTAACACCCCAGAGGCTAAGGAGTGCCCAAATTCATATACAGGCTGACCAGGCTAATGAATTTAGCATGAAGTTGAATCTGTCAATCTGACAAGGCCCAACATAGTTTGAACTCACGTGTGCCCATTAATTGTAAAAACTTCTCTCACAGTTTTTTTAAAATTCGTATTTTAATTATTTTTTTTCATTTCTAAACTATCCTTCCGTATTTCTTATTCCCAGAAATATTTCCCCATCTCTCCATCATTTCTCTCTTTATACCAGAGTCGGAGTTGTGTGTGTTTGGAAAGTAAACTATAAAAAAGAAAAAAGATCAAATCAGATAATATAAAAAAAAATGGTTTTAATAAACAAAACAAAACAATACAACATTCTGGTTTTTTATACTCAGAAATTTCCAATTCTTTACACTTGTTTCCCTTCCTCTTTTTCTTCATCTTGTTTTAACTAGGGTTTTAAAAATTGAAGTAAACAAAAAGAATTCTATTGGGTAAGTATATCTTATAGAAAAACTTGTTAACTTCATCATTCGACCCCCATGGTAATTATTAATATTTACGTTCTTTCTAAAAAAAAAATTTTATTATTATTATTATTATGTTGTAGAATAAATGTATGTAAATATTTAGCTCATGCTACATACAAGCTAGGCGCTTGTCTCTATCTCTCATGCAAGATACGCACTTGTCTCTTCACCGCCCATGCAAGTTAGGAACCTGGCATTTTACTTCATATGTAATAAGGGTACCTGTCTTTCTAATTCAAAGTGATACATGTATCAATCACTGTATATACCTTGTACTTAGTTCATTTGTAACTACACCAAGAAGCATTAATAGAAATCATTCTTCTCCCAATTTCTTTCTGTTTATCTACTAAATGTTATTTAGCTTATGCACTAATATCTATCTAGCAACCAATATCTATAATAATTAGTTAGTAACCTAGAAGAAAATAGTGGGACTTAAACACGTTAACAACACCTTGTTTAACCAACTGAGTATTGATCCTTCACTCAATCAAGAAAAATTTGTGTTGGTTTACTTTCACTTAATCAAGGACAACTACTGAAGAAGGTATATTTCAATCATTTTATGAGCATGCATGTTGGTATTTTCTTTGAAAATGATATATTTAACATGATATTAATTTTTTTCATGTTATTATTTTTTCATGACAATAACAGTTTGTTCATTTTATTTAGACCAAAATAAAATAAAATATAATTATATATATATATATATATATATACCATGTATTTTATTTTGAAAATAATATTGTACCATTTTAGACCTTTATTTATGATGAACTTAATTTAAGACCATAATATATAATATATTATTTATGTTTATTATATTATTTAAAATCACTAATGCATATTTTTAATATTATCCCAAGAAAAAAAATCTATTTTGCAACTGGTTGTAACCAATTCTGAAAACGGACTATTACTTACTCCTCACTAATTATGCGCATGCAAATATTAAATGAGCCTGTTTTTATTTTATTTTTAGAGACATGTTTTTCATTTAACTATTTTGTTAACCTTTTTAACAAATTGTATGCCAACTATTAAAACCATAAAGAAACTTGGTTAATTAGTTGTTGATTGGGTTATGATCAGAAGTTGGAGTATGACTTATCAGTGTTACCTACACAACCATAAAGAAATTTAGTTTATGTGTCCACGCCTGACCATAAACTAATTTGGTCTCGAAATATGGCACCAAAATTTGTCATACTTATGGACTCAGAAGGACTTGAGCACCATATTAATATCCCTTAATTCGTCTATGGGATACCCTCATGAGCCGTTTTGGCAACATGAAAAAAAAATCAAACTATGACATTCATGTTACCTATACAACCATAAAGAAATTTGGTTTATGCATCCATGTCTGGCCATAAAGTAATTTGGTCTAAAAATATGGTACCAAAAATTTATCATATTTATGGACTCAGAAGGACTTGAGCACCACATTAATGTCCCTTACATTGTATGTGCAAAGAAACTCACATATGATGAAATGATTCAGAAAAATCTATCGACCTTTCCCACCTCATCCATAATACTAGCGAACCAGTATCGTTTGGAGGTTGACAACAAAAGAATCAAAACATTCAGTAAGTTGATAAACTTACTACAAGTGGCTGAGAGACACAATGAGATTTTTGTCAATAACAATACCAGCGCGGTCGGGAAAAAGAAAGTTTCCAAAGCTAACCATGGCAAGGTCCATAGAAGGAGTAACCCCAAAGGAAAGAGGCTTCGGAATTTTGACTCACATCCCCGTGATCCATACTCGCGTGGAGATAATACCTCTCATGGTAGAGGCCATAAGGGACATAAAGGATATTCTAATGTTTGGCACAGAGAAAGAACTCAATACCAAAGTGGTAGCAACCCCAAGTTCGAGAAAACACATAAGAATCCAACCAATAAAAGGGTCACAAATGAAAATGCGACTTGTTTTAGGTGTGGATTTACTGGATATTGGTACAAGCAATGTAAGGCTAGTGCCAATGTAGCTGCGAGCTACAAAAAATACCTGGAAACTCTCGAATAAGAGGCTCACTATATGGAAGAAAATTATCTTAACCCTGAAGTAAATCTTACAATCACAGACTTCCAGGGAAACAAGGACTTTTACCAATCAATGGATGCACCCGACTTTGCATGGTGATAAACACATTTTCGTGTCTTATTTGATCTTATATTTATAATTGTTAATGCTCAAATTCGGCATTAATAATGTTATTTTCTTTATTTTGTAGGTGTTTTTAAAGAATAAAAAATTGTGAAAAAATGGGCTAATAATTTATTAAGGCACCCACATAATTTATAAAGGCACCCATGGAGTTTATAAAGGCAACCACCTCTTTGGAATTGAAATATAATTTTGGTGGGACTTTTTCTCTCTTGATCTGTGATGATTCTCTACGTGATTTGGGGTAATATTTGAAGAGTTTAAAGGTTCTGATATTCTCTTGCCCTAATAAGAAGAGTTTCACAAGTTTTGGAAACATAAATATCACAACAGAATAAAAGTTATACTCTCGGAAAGAAATCAGGGAGAAAAGTGATTTTCACTAACACATAGATTGACTTTCCTATTTTTTAGAGTTTGTTTCTATACTCATCGTTATTTTTTTAGAACAAAAAAGGCAACAAGAAGAAGATCATCAATGAGTCTGATCGAGATTTTGTTCAAAGAGAAAGAAAATAATTCCCGATGATATTTTTCATTAAAAGAAGATTCTATGAAGATTAAAGCAGAGGATTTTTGGAAGATAATCGAATGCTTGGAGCTTTATTATAAATACAAGAGTCCAAGGAATAGTTTAGGGGGGATGGATCTACAAGAAAACGAAGGAATAAAAAAAATCAGAAAATCTGCTCGTGATGAAGAAGATGAAGAAATTGTCACCTAAAGGTTGAAGGAACCTCTGCTAAAACGTTTAAGCTTTGCAACGTTTATCTTCAGTTTGTAACACTTGGTTTGTAACAGTAAGTATGTAACGTCCATATACCGTCGCAAACTCGTTGCTTTTATTATTTTCTTTTCTTTTCACCTTTGTAAACACTTTTTGAGCTATGCACCTATTTTTTGAGAATGTTTTGTGCATGATGAGCTAAACCCCAACACTGGGACAAGGTGGTGGATGTATCTTTTCTTCAACAACTGGAAGTGGAAACATGTGTAGACTGATGGATTGGCTGGGCACACCTGAGCTATGGGCAAGTGATGAATGAATATCAGTTCACCTTTAACTTTTTGTTAGTATGTTTTGAAAACTTTGAACAACTTTAACTTGCAGATGTGTTATCAAACATCATAGGCCATTAGGCTTTGTTTTAACAGTTGAATGCTTATGTTTAAGTCGTAAACATGTTGTTAGACTTGTTTTAACAGTTCTATATATGCTTAAATGACTCTATGAGATTGATAGAAACATTTTTGTGTCCGACTTGATCTCAATTTTATATATGGTTAGTATTCGATTTTGTACTTATTATGGTTTTTTATTGCTTTTTAGGTATTTTTGGAGAATTGTTAAAGGCACCTCAACTTGGATTATGGCACCCACTTAATTTATAAAGGCACCCAAGGATTAAGGCACCAAGTTTTCAAATGAAGAATTATGGCGGGAAAGCAAAAGGTGTTTCACATGCAGGAACAAAACACGGAAACTCACAAATTTGGAAAGTGTGTTTTTTTTGGAAAAATTGTGTTTTTTGGAAAAACATTAAGTTGGGAAAGAATTGAAAAGGGAAAGATA